>JAJQQW010000114.1:85000-96903 GCA_025583905.1 Ia io
GATCTTAGTGAGCAAGTTTGCCCCAACAGTGGGTAGGGGCATTCGGGATTTCCATAAAAGGTGGGATACCCGGTGTCCCCAAAACCACGTTCTTGGGGGAGTCATGGGTACTTTGGGTTTACCCGTTGCCCTTGCACCCAAAAACTTCTTATTTGCTATTTTCCCTTTGGGGGGTAGGAGGACAGTGTTTTTGGGTCAGTGTCGCAGGAGTCAATGGGGTCCCCCTCCATGTAGAGTTTAACTGGGTCGGGGAGGGGTCCGAACCCCGACTCCCCCAATCACTCAGTTATCAGCTCTGGACCTTCACTCGATTTTCTTGCCTCTTTTTTCTGGCCTTTTCCCGGGCACTCTTGTTTCCGTGCCCAATCTCTACAGTAAGCACCTGATTTTCTGCAGCTTCCGCCCGCCCGGGGGGTCCCTTTACCTCTCCTGGTTGCCGGCAGTCGCGGGAGGCGGTTCTTCCCCGAAGGGTCCTGGTGGTGGTGAGCAGGATCTTTGTAGGTTTCGGGGTTGCTTTTGCTGGCAGCCGCCACAGCGCGAGCTGTTTTTTCCAGGCGGCTCCGATTGTTGTACACCTTTCGGTTTATCGGGCAAGTCCTGCAGACTTTTCTTTCTAATCTATCTACCTTCTGCAATTTCTCTATTGTCTAGCCGATTGGGGTTTCAAAAGTCCATGAAAACACCGCCTTCTTTCGGGAGCCTCTGGGTCAGGGGGTTGGTAGGGAAATTCCCTCCATGACTCGCTCTAGGAAGGCTGTTGGAGATCATTCTTTCCTGTTAAACATTCCCTACTTGGCGATTAGTCGCTTCCTAGCAGCCATGCGGGACCCCTTAGAGTTGGCGGTAGAAACCGGAGCCTCTCCTTACCTTCTGCTGTTTTTAAAAATCCCTTCGGGCCCCCAGTTAGGGGAAAAAAGAGGGATCTATTGGCCGGGTTTGGTGGTAGAATTCGTCTGCGCCCGGAACCAACTTTTGGGGCCCTTTCATTGAGTTCCTCTCCCTTCCTCGTGGTGTAGGGACTGCAAAAGCTGCTGACAGTCATCCAAAGTCGGTGATGGGTAAAAAAGACAGAGTCTAGAAAATCAATAAGCCCTCCCGGGCTTCTCAGAAACTGGTTTCTGACCTTTTCCAATGTAAAGGTACTAGTGGCAAAAGGCGTAGTGTAGGGTTTTTTCCCCCCCGGTCTGGAAAAACCGGTGGTTTTTTGCAGGGGTGAAGGGTTTGGAGTCGTGGCGGGCAGTGGCGGAGGCTTTTCTGCTCCCTTTGACCTTTGTCTGATAAGGGGCGGCTTCCCACTGGAGGGGGCCTCCCCCCTGCTCTCGAACAGTTGCTTCCCCAAGAGGGGGAGGATTGCGTCTTCGCATCCTAGGGGGCTGTTTTACAGGGAAAAAAAAATTTTATTCTTCCTCGGTTCCCCCCTGTAAGGGGGGTTTAGTTGGTCTTGAAGGCGGGGTGACTTTTTTTTTTCCTCCTCTTCTTACGGGCTTTACATATGAACAAATTAATACAACAGCGGGACAACAAAATATTAAATAAACTTGTACTTATACCTTTTTAAGTAAACAAGTATTTTATAGTTTGGGACTGAGCAGATAAAAAGACATGCCTCTAAGTCCTGATGGGGGTCCCTTTTCCGTTACCCCGGGACAGGATTTTGACCCATTTCAGCAAAACAAAAAAGGGCCACTCATGTTGGACAAGGAAACAGATTAATAGACTCGCAAACTTGTGGCCCGCCAGTGCCGCTTTTTTGCTCCTGACACCACCACCGCGGGCCCAAAGTGGGTGGGACCGTGTGTTAAGGGAAAAAATTTAAAAAACCACTCTGGGGGCCCCCAGAGACTGTGGGGAAAAGTCATCTTGCAGTCGGCTCGGGGGGGGAAGGTTACTTTGGGAGCTTATTCCGGAGAGGCAAACCTGAAAGGACTTGATAAAAAGCGCAGTAATTTAATCATACATCAAAGGTTAAAACGGGAAAGGGAAGAACCACTCAATGTCCTCAAAGAGGATTTCAACAAATGAAAAAACAAACTGACAAACTTGCAAATCAAAATCAAAAAATAATACACAATAGGGTAAAATGCAGACAAACACAAGACAAAACAAACATCCTGACCAACACGAAAAAACACAAACAAACACTTGTCAAAGGGGGGAAAGGGGCCCCCAGCCCTTCTGGGGGGTCCCTCCCTCTCCTCAGGAGGGGGATTTTTGCAAGCTGAAGCCTGGATGGCCTCCCGAAAGAAAGATCTTTAATCCCCGTTTAAAATGCTATCGAATCAGATTTAGAGAGGAAGGGAAAGTCCAGGGTTGTCCTCTATGAGGATCCTAATACTGAAAACACTAAGTTTTAAAAAACGGTTAACGGGGGTCTATAGAGAGTTAATAATTTAAATTCCGCCTTAGTCCACGTTGGAATATGATGTCCAAACAGGGGGCAGGACTGTAATTTTTCTCTGCCCTGCAGAGTGTGAGCCATGTCCTTGGAAGTCTCCCAGCACCAAAGAGATTTGGGGAAAAACATAAATAAAGTTTTTGTTTTTGAATGTTGCAAACTCACCCAAAACAGGAGTGGGCTGAGTTGTCCCATAATGTCGTCAGTAAGTTCACAGAATAAACAGAGAAACACAAACACAGACAAACAAAGGGCCCCGGAAACGTCTTCCAACTCCGGAAGCAAACCAAAAAACTAGACGAAGCCTCAAGGCCGGAAAGGGCGACCGCCTGTCTCAGAAATTTTGGGGGAATAAACGTCCCTCCCGAAGGAGAATCGGGGAAAGTCTCAATTCCTTTTGCCGTGGTCTTCCCCTGCTCCCCCTAGACCGTTCGGGCCCCCCCGAAAAAAAATTTAGTACGAGCTCACAAAGAGCCCAAAAGACAAAAGGTGGCAGTAGGTCTCCCGGTCTGGGGGTCCTCGGGGGTTTTGGGGGTCCCGGCGGGCCCCCAAAAGTTTGCCCAGATTTCATGATCCCACAGGACACCCGGGGGCAGCAAACCAAGCAAAAGCAAAAGACCTTTTTTTTTCGTGTAGCAGATTTTTGTCTAAACAGTCACAGGCAGCGCGGGGGAGGAGAGAGAGGCTGGGGAACAAAGATTATAGGGGTCAAGCAAATGGGCCCGGGGGGGATGTTCTGGCCCCATCGATTTGGGAAGGGGGCAGGACAGGGTCTGGGTTTGCAGGGGTATTGGCAGGTTTGCTAATTTGGAAATGAGTCAATTTCTGCATTCTATTGGGGTTCGTGAACTGTTTTATTCTCGCAGGGTTTTGGGAGGGCAGCAAGAGATTCAGAACGGCGGGACAGAAAAAAGAAACATTTTAAAAGTACAAAAGAACTTTATGAGTCACCTTGTTTTGGCTATTAAAACCCCACTATAAATTCCAAAATTAATTTAAAAATTCGAGCGCTAGCAAGTGGTCGGTTTGTGAGAGTGTGGTTCCCTGGGCCTCGGTGTGGTTGATTTTTCCTCGGGTTCCACGCAGGGGCAGCCAAAAGGGAAAAAAATTTGGGTGGAAGAGAACAATGTCTGTGTCTTCATTACTTTTAAAAACAATTAAACAATTTCCCACCCTTTATACTAAAATATAATATGAAATCACCCAAGGCTGATGCGTCGCTATGACAACACTGACCACCAGGGGAACAAAGGCTCAAGGGAGCAGCTGCTATCCTCTCCCCACCTCCCCCTCCACCCTGGGGAGCTGGTAGGGAGCGGAAAGGCGCAGCAAAGACGGTGGGGGGGGGGCGGTGATGGGGGGGGGGCCCCCTCTTCGTCCAGTATCCCCTTTAGAGGTTTTGGAGAGGAAGTAAGAAGGTAAAACCCTGTTAAGATAAGCCCAATAAATATAGACGGGGGGACAGCTCTAGATGTTCACAAGGCATTTTGGAGAGCTCGGGAAAAATCTAGTCAAAATGTGGAGCCTTGCGCTTTGCGCTGAGCCAGGACCCCAAAATAACTTTGAGTCGGAGCGAGAAAAAAAACCCCCTTCCCACAGCCCCACTCCGGGCCCCCCTGTCCCGTATTCCCTGTCCATTGCCCCGCCTCGGGCGTCATTCTCTTTGGCTCCACAGAGAGAGCAGCGGGGTTTTGGCCGCAACCCCGGACTGTGGATCTGGCGGGTTTGGGTTCTCAGCCTCCAGGTGCAACACTTTCCAGCGCCCAGGGCTCTGTCAAAACCTGTGCCCCCGTGGACTTGGGGCGCAGAGTCTGCGAGGAGAGGACTTTGGGGTGGGGGAAGGGTGCCCCCCAAAACTGGGGCCGGGAAACCCAGCTTGGCTCTGCAAAAGCGTCCCCTGAGAAAGTCGCATCCAGTTGGGGGTGTCCATTTGGGCCGGGGACAGGCTGGGGCGGGAGGCGGGGCAGCAGGCTGGGCCCCTGGGGAACTGGTGGGTGCAGGAAAATGTGACCCGGCCACCAGTAGTAAAAAAAAAATTTTTAAAAAGTTCCAGGATAAAATTAACTACAAATATCAGTTCCTTTTCTAAATACTAACAGTGGATTTTTGATAAAGAAAGAAGAAGGACCCTCATGGTGTTGCTCAGTTGATTGTTCATTTTCCATGAATGACGGGCCCACCAGTTCTATTGTGGTCAGAGCACTGCCCGGGGTTGTGGGCAAGACCCAGGTAGGGAGCGGGGGTTGCAG
This sequence comes from Ia io, assembly GCA_025583905.1. Lineage (NCBI taxonomy): Eukaryota > Metazoa > Chordata > Mammalia > Chiroptera > Vespertilionidae > Ia > Ia io. The sequence goes on from JAJQQW010000114.1 coordinate 89,645, forward strand.
GAGGCAGTGATTGCTTTTTCTCAGCTGGTTTGTTTCATTTCTCTCTCTCCCCTTTTCTTTCCTTCAAAAAAATTTCAACAACTATCATTAAAATAAAAAAGGAAACATTTTTCAAAAAGTTTAAAATAGCTTTTTAAAGAATAAAATAATCAGGAAAATTTGACATAAAAAATGTAACATCTGTACACCCAAAGCTAGAACACGTGGTGAAAGAATGGGAGAACCAAAAAAATGAAAAAATATCCCGGGGTTCTTGCATTTTGAAAAATTAAAATCCTTAAAAACCTGTTCTGCCCAAAGAATCTCCAAATCAAATTAATTGGATGATTTAAATCAATCTCCCGAAACCTCAAGGTCTCAAAAAGCAAAACTTAATTCTTAAGCAAAACAAGGTGGTGGCATCACAGTTGCTGTTGTTTAATCTATTACAAAGCAAAAAACCAAAAGTTTGGTATTGAAATATAACCAAAAAAAAAGGCAAAAAACACGAAAAAAAACCCAGGCCCATGGTTCAGTAATCTTTGACAAAACCACAAGAAATCTTTTAAAAAAGGACGTTTCGCCCCCGGACCAGTTTGGGTTTAGTGGATAGAGCATTGGACTGTGGAATTACGGGTCCACGTTCGTCGGGGAAAAGGGGATGTCTTGGTGCGGGACTTTCCCCGTGGGAGTTTGAAGGAGGCAGTGATGGTGTTTTCTTCATTTCCCTGTTTCTACTTTATCTCTCCCCTTTCCCCTTCCCGTAAATTCAGTAAAATATATTTTAAAAAAAGAAAAAAGGGGAAAAAAGGACAGTTTCTTCAATGGGGTTATTGAAAAAAAACGGTATCATATGAAAACAACCAAAAACAGATAAACATTTATTTGATTGCATTTAAAAAAATTAAAGCCATGTTAAAATTTTTAGTCTTCAAGATGACCCAGGAACGATTGGAATTTTTTTTGGACATGATTTCTGGGATGTGGCAAAAAACCCCCGGGCAACAAAGAGAAAATAAAAAGTAGAGCTAAAAAATAAACAAGTGCTTTTTCCCGCACAAAAGCAATTACAAAATGAAATGAAAAAAAAAATAAAATGGAGGATGGGGGACATTCTGGAAATCATGGGGTTTTAAAGAAGATTGTGCATTTGGATCAGATCACCAATAAAGCAAATATTTTTGTTTCAGAGAGAAAAATCTGTTTTTGTAACACAATAATAAAGGCCAAAAGAAGACAACAGTGTTTTGAAAACATTCTATATCAGCGGGCAGCAAAAAATTAGTTAAAAGAGCAAATACAAAAAGTTCACGATTGAAATTCTTTTGAGAGCAAATTTTTAAACCCTAAACTTTTATATTGATAGGTACATTGTTATTAATTAATTAGGGGATCCTAAGCTGGCTTTGCTAAAAACTCAAAGGGCCAAAGGCCGCATGTGGCTGCGAGCCACGTTTGCGAACATGTTCTCATCAATTCTTTAATCACTTTTTGGGAAAAACCCTGGTAAAAAAACTGAGCCTGAGGGAAAAAAATAGCCACACAAAACTTCCAAAATCAGAGTTCCCAAAAAAAAACCCAGGGGAATTTTTGTATTAAAGGGGGTTTTTTAAGTTTACCCCAAGTTTGTCACCCTTTCCGAACTAAAATTTTCATTGCTGACATGACATTAAGGAACTGTTGGACGTTGAAATTGGGTCTCAAAAAAAAACTGTTAAACAGAAAGAAAATCATTTCGGATGATTATTTGCCGGGTCACCATAACCATTTTTGCGGTTCTTTTTTGGGTTTCTTAAAAGTGTATTTCAATGCAAATGATTCACTCTTAGGGGAAATAATGAACAACATAGAGAGAACAAGAACAGCCCCAGACAAGGAGGCTGGATCAGATGTCGGGCTCGGGTGAGGGTAGGAAAGGGTGGGAAAAGGGGGAGAGTTTCAACCAAAGGACTTGTGTGCAACCCATGAGCTAACCAGCTGTTAAGGACAACAGGGGGGGGGGGCATGTGGGGGGGAGGGGTGAGGGTTGGAGGGGGGATGAGGACAAATATGGTACCTCAATAAATAAAAAATTTAAAAAAAACAAAAATTTAAAAAAAAAGAAAAAAAAAAAAAGAATAAGTGACTGAGGGTAAGCCGTCGACAAACCAAATCCGTAAACGGATACGCATTGGAAATTTAAAACTAACCTTGATGCTGGACGTTTGGCTCATTGGAAAAAACTCAGCCTGAGGACAAATAGGTTCTGGTTTTGAATTCCAGTAAGGCACGCACTCGGGTTGCAGCCTTGATAAACCCCCTAGTTGGGCAGATGCAGGAGAAACCCCAATTTGATGTGTCTCTCTTACAATTGATATTTCTCTCTCTCTCTTCCTCCCTTTCTCTCTGTAATCAATTTTAAAAAAAAGTTGCTTTCACATTGAAAAATACAAATAAAGTGCTAGCTGTTGCCAATCGCGTACGGTGTGATTAAATCTGTCATTGTGGATCAGGGAATTTGGTCATTTTTGTGGACATTCTAAAGTTTGAAAGAAAGCAGTGTCAATGAAAAAAATGTACCTGTTAAAAAAATCACAAGAAAAACTCCAAAAGAGTAGGAATTCCTACTAAACCCCTTTTTCAGCCCCTGGTCGTTATTTTTTGCTTCCTTCGGTTCCAAGACCCTTTGGGGACATTAAAGTTGTAAATATTTTATCAAAAAGGGAAAATAGTAAAAGCACTCAAAAGGGGGTTTTACTCTTTGGGGGGTAAACAGGGAGTTTTTAAAGAATAATTTTAAATCAATTTTTAGTCATTGCTTTCATCATTTTTATCTTATCTTTTTTGTAAGTCTTTGTTGTTATATCTGCTGTAATTTTCTATTTTTTAATCAATTACTACTATTTTCATATACCCTTTTAAATTTTCTTTTCTCGGACATCATTATTGGAAGGGGCCCGTGTGATATTAAGATGTTTCTTTAATAATTCCTTTTTTAAAGTGCTGGAATCGAGCAGTGGACACTGTTTGTAAATAAAAAAAAATTCAATATTTTAAAAGCACAAATTTAAAATATTTCAAAGGAAAATGTATTTTACTATAAACAGAAAAAGTTCAAACACCAATAAAACAAAAATATGGTTAAAATTGGAAGAAAACCTGGCTGGTTTGGTCAGGGGGTTGAGGGATCCTTTTGTGAACCCATAGGTCCGGGTTGGTTCATGGTTAGGTAATGCCCGGTTGTGGGGGATCCCAGAAGGAAAGGGAGCAGGAGATACCAATCGGGTAATTCTCTCTATGATCTTCTCTCTCTCTCTCTCTCTCTCCCTTTCTTCCCTGTAAACAATTAAAAATTTTTTTTAAAAAATATAGGATAAGGATGTAGGGCACTACTTAAAAAAATACTACAAGTGACTAAAAAGGAATAAAAAAACATGTTTTTCTCACTACTCAATTGGAATCATTAGGGCTCCCTGCCACACAACAAACCCCCAAACCCTCCACCAATTGGTTTTGAGCAGGTGTTGTGATTAAAGGATAGAATGGAAACAGTTTCACTCAAACCAACCCTGCCACATGCAAAAACCTAGAAAACTGGACAAATCAAGCAATTGTTACAGTCCACGGTGAGGGGCAGGATCCCTGGGAAATGGGGGGCATAAGAAATGCAAAGCAATTCCGGAACAGCCAGGTGAGTTCTTTTCCAGGGGGATACAGTTCAAAGTTCTCCGCTCAAATTCAGGGACAGCTGTTCTGGGTCTCATTTAATGGTCTTTCCTCCCGGAAAAGTACAGGGCAATGTCCCCAAAGGTTTACGCCCCAAACTGTCGAAATGAAAATAATTTAAACAGTTGAAAATTTTTGGGAAATAGCAATCCAAATCCTTACCACATCTTCCTCACCTCAAATACCCCCAGGGTCCTCAGGGTTTTGTGTGGCACCAGGTCCTAATGCCTGTGTGGCTGCTCTTTACCAGTCCCATTAGTCAAAGTTATTGCCTCAGACAAAAAATGGGTTGGGGAAAAAGGGGCAGGGAAGAAAAACCATCCCAAGGTGGGCCAAGCCGCAGGGCCAGCCTTCCCCCAAAACAATACCCCTGCAGTCTCCAGATCATGCTCAAGACAAGAAAGTTTTCTTCTCCTATAGTTTTCATCCAGCCCTGGCTGGTTTTGTCTCAGTGGGCCGGGAGTTTGGGATTGTGGATGAAGGATCCCGAGTTGGCTTCTAAAGGGGAAAACATGCCGGGGCTTGCACCCCCAACCACTCGGGTTCAGGGGGCCCCATGGATGTTTCTCTTTCATAATGTGTTTTGGGGGGAAACCCAAGATGGCGGCAAAGGTAAACAAACTAAGCTGCCGCCTCCCCAAAACATTTCAAAATAAACTAAAAAACAAAAACATCTCCCCCCAGAACCACAGAAAGGGGGCTGACTGGAATTTTTTCAGTTGGGGGGAAAGGAAAGGAGCAAAAAAAGTGACAAGTAAAGGTTTTGTGGAGGGTGCGGTTTTGGGTGGTGGGGGCGAGGGCAGGCGGCTTTTTTTTCACCGAAGGGAGACAGGTTCCGGGGGGCTCTGAGGTCCAGTTTCTGGGGACATGGGGGGGGACCAGTGCTACGGGGAGAGCTGGGCTGTCGGCCTCGGTTCAGAAGTGGGTGACTTTCTTGCAGAGGTTGCGCCCAGAAAATCTTTGTTTGCTGCGTACAGCGGGAAGCGAGGACTTGGAAAATGCGGAAAGGCGGGGATGCTGACAGCAGCCATCGCCTTTTGCCACCCCTTGCTTGAATCTGAGACCCGCCTCCCCCCTGAGACCCCCCCCGACATTTTTACAACCCACCGGGCTCCACAGCGGTTTGCATTATAAAGGGCCCCCCTGCCCTGTGGAAGAAAATTTCCAAAAAACTGAAAGCTCAGTCAGACTGCTCCAAAACGCCAAACCCCAGCAAATAGGAAAAAACTGTAGTTCTTGCTGTAGTCCTCAGACATTTAGTGACCTGCCCCCGTTTGGGGGATCCAAAAATTTTGTGTCCCTAGTGATCAGTGTGAGCGCAACAGATTTCACTACTTCAAAAAGGGGACATTCAAGAGGCAGACTCAGTGAGCACCAAACCCTTACTGAAAAAACCTGCCCCATAAAACGTGTTTTCAGCACAGAATTTTTTCCATTATGCCCACAGGGGGGGTCTCACACAAATTTGGCCTGGAGGTCAATTCCCCCCAGTGCAAAAACACAATCGGGGGTTTTCTAAAACAAGGTTTGTACACACGTCCACAAGGGGTGCCCCAAGTGTACCTCAGGTAATGGGAGCTGACCCATTGAACCAAGACCCCTAGTACACAAAGCTACCCTACAACTAGGGAAGCACAAAAAAATGGGAGACAAGGAAAAGACAAAACTAAAGGGAAAAGGGGAGACAATGACCCCGGAAAAGGTTCAAAAAAAACCGGTTATAAGGTTTCAGGGTTTCTGAAAAAGGCCGATAAATTTAATGAGACCCCCAAGGGTATGAAAAAGCACCAATAGAAAATTAAAAAATCACTGACTGAAAAAAAAAAAATATTATACAGAAACCCAAACAGCGATAGGGAAAGCAAGAATAGGTCAAAGATTTGGAATACAAAGAGGAAAGGACATTGCCTCCAGAGAACAAGAAGAGAAAAGAATTGAAAAATTGAAATTTTGTGAAGAGCTCGGGACCTTCAAGCATACCAAAACAGAATTATGGGGATGCCAGAAAGAGAGAGGAAGACAATGAAAATATTTTGAAGAAATAATGATGAAACTTCCCCACTGGAAAAGAAATCAGTCAGGAGCCACAGACCAAACAAGGGGAATCCAAAAAGGACCCCACTAAGGGGCACTCATAATTAAGGCAAGGGCAAAAGAAGAGAATCTTTCAAGCAGCAAAGAAAAACAGTTGTTACCTAAAAAAGGGGGCACTATTAATTATCAGCTGATTCTCAAAAGAAAATATGCAGGCCAGAGGGGGTGGCAGAAAAATTTCAAAGTGATGAATAGCAAGAACAAAACAACCAAGATTACTCTACCAGCAAAGTATATTTAGAATGAAGGCAGTAAAAGAGCTTCACGATAAGAAAAAAAATAAGGAGTTCATCAAAACCAAACAGTATTATTGAAATGCTGAAAGGGATTCTTTAAAAAGAGGAAAAAGAAAAAAGTAAAGTTTTAAAATTATGACAACAATACATTCTATCAAAAAAAGTGAATCTAAAAGTCAAGTGAATTTTAAAAATTTTGAGGAACGGAATAAACTGGTGAAATAATAGAATCAGGGCATGGGGAAAGGGAAAATGGGTTGTATTCTCAGGGGGGAAAGGGGGGTCTTTGGGGGGGCCCGGGGGGGGGGAAAAGATGGCAAAAATCATACACCTTTGGATGAGGGGGAGCGGGGAGGGTAAGGGCCCGGGGGGGGGGAACCCGGGTGGGGAGAGGAGATTAGGGGGGAAAGGAGAAACATTGTATTTAATTGAACAACAAAGATTATTAAAATTTTTTTTAAAAAGATGTTAAAAAAATAGATGTTTTTTCTCTTTCTCTCTCCCCCTCTCCTTCCTCTCTAAATCATTTTAAAAAAATATTTTTTTAAAGTCCCAAAACAAGTTTTCAGTACCATCAGCTCACCCCTTCTTCCCGATGTGCACACCCTGTGTAATGTTGACTTTATCCAACCCTTTAGACCCAGGTCTTTTTCTCAGCTCTGCCCTTTTCCCGCCCCACAGCACAGGACCCCCTGGACTCGCCCATGACCTTGGCCTATGGGACCCCGAGGGGCTGAAGTTTCGAAAAAATCTGGCAAACCTGATTCCCAATGGACCACAGCTGGGGAGAGCAGGGCAGGCGGCTCTGAAATCCTCCCTTGACCGTCTCTGGACCTTGGATTCAATACTAACCACCCATCATGCGCAGGGAATTTAGATCACAAGTCACCCCCTGTCACTCTGCTCTGCACTTCTGTGTCCTCAGATCTCACATCACTCCTTCTCCCCTCACATTCCTCGGGGTCTTGACCGGGAACCTGATGCAGGGACGTGACAGGCGCCATGTTGTGGGGTCGAACCCTGAGTCATATTTAGGGCACGGAGGTTGATGATTGATTAAAAAAAAACAGGAGGATTTATTGAAAAACTGGCCAGGACGGCCGCTGAGGGCACCACCGCAGGTGGCCACCCTCACGACAGCGCAGGCCAGGTGTAGGCAGTCCTTTTAATGGGCAACACATAAAATTTCCTTTGTTCTAAGTTCTAAATTCTAAAGACTGAGAACAGCAGCAGGGCCGCTCCCAG
>JAJQQW010000031.1:0-68106 GCA_025583905.1 Ia io
TAAATAAAGGGCCTTAATATCTGTAAAACATTGTTTCATGACAAGGAGTTCGTGTTCAAAGAACATAGAACCGAGTTGGATACAGGTTACATTTATAATTCAGGGTCAATGTGTTGGCGTTTTTGAGAAATGCCTGGTTAGTCCGTTGAACCGGAAGTGATGACGTCACCAAGGGGAGGGGCCACGTGGGCAGGCTCAATTGATCCCAGGTGATGATGATTTGGCCAGGGGACCAGCTGGGAGTGATTACCTCATCGAGGTTAGTTCTGGTGTTAGGGGTGAGAGAATTGCGGTTTTGGCTAGGGTTAGGGTTAGGATAAGGGTTCGGGCTAGCTAGGGTTCCGACGCAGATTAGGGCTAGGTATAGGGATAGGGTTAGAGGTTTAGGGACAGGGTTAGGGTCACGGTGTAGTAACATTGGGAATTCACAATGAATGAGCTTCAACCACTGGACAAATGGGAGTGTCGCACTGAGAATTCACAACTCCAGACTAGGGAAATATTTAGAATTGTGCTTCATACTCAGGAATACATGTTCCAATAGACTGAATATCTGAACAGCCCAATTTTGTCACTGGGAAATCTTGTTCAAACAGCTGAGAAGAGAGTGTGACACTGTTTACATTTATTTTTCCCGTCAAAAGGAGTTGGCGTTTCCGGGAAAAGGAATTGGTGAAACACTGAAAAATTCATTTTCCTAGAGCTATAGAACACTATGAAAGTATTGAGAACACTAAGAAATGAAAATGGTAGTTAGGCTAGTGTTCCCAGTAGCGTTTTAATGTGCTTTTTTTAAAAGCCGGTATGACACACGTGTTGAAATGAAAACTCTCAGCGCTCAAAAACAACCAACCTGTGGGATGTGTCAGAGTGTCTCTAGAAATCTTGGAATATGTTTTAGAACCCGAACATCTCTACTGAATTTTGATATTCTGGGAATATGTTTCCAAAGCGCTGTGAATTATAGGATAGACATTCAAGCCGTAATAATGGTTAAAGTGCTGGTATATTTGTAAAAAAAAAGCTGTTTAACCAAATTGGAATTCACAATGAAGGAGCTTGAGTCACTGGAAGAAAGAGACTCCAACTCGGGAAATTCACAATGATAACCTAGGTGAATATATAAGAACGTGCTTCAATCACTAGGAATACGTAAATAAAGGGCCTTAATATCTGTAAAACATTGTTTCATGACAAGGAGTTCGTGTTCAAAGAACATAGAACCGAGTTGGATACAGGTTACATTTATAATTCAGGGTCAATGTGTTGGCGTTTTTTTGAGAAATGCCTGGTTAGTCCGTTGAACCGGAAGTGATGACGTCACCAAGGGGAGGGGCCACGTGGGCAGGCTCAATTGATCCCAGGTGATGATGATTTGGCCAGGGGACCAGCTGGGAGTGATTACCTCATCGAGGTTAGTTCTGGTGTTAGGGTGAGAGAATTGCGGTTTTGGCTAGGGTTAGGGTTAGGATAAGGGTTCGGGCTAGCTAGGGTTCCGACGCAGATTAGGGCTAGGTATAGGGATAGGGTTAGAGGTTTAGGGACAGGGTTAGGGTCACGGTGTAGTAACATTGGGAATTCACAATGAATGAGCTTCAACCACTGGACAAATGGGAGTGTCGCACTGAGAATTCACAACTCCAGACTAGGGAAATATTTAGAATTGTGCTTCATACTCAGGAATACATGTTCCAATAGACTGAATATCTGAACAGCCCAATTTTGTCACTGGGAAATCTTGTTCAAACAAACAGCTGAGAGAGAGAGTGTGTGACACTGTTTACATTTTTTTTTTCCCGTCAAAAGGAGTTGGCGTTTCCGGGAAAAGGAATTGGTGAAACACTGAAAAATTCATTTTCCTAGAGCTATAGAACACTATGAAAGTATTGAGAACACTAAGAAATGAAAATGGTAGTTAGGCTAGTGTTCCCAGTAGCGTTTTAATGTGCCTTTTAAAAGCCGGTATGACACACGTGTTGAAATGAAAACTCTCAGCGCTCAAAACAACCAACCTGTGGGATGTGTCAGAGTGTCTCTAGAAAAATCTTGGAATATGTTTTAGAACCCGAACATCTCTACTGAATTTTGATATTCTGGGAATATGTTTCCAAAGCGCTGTGAATTAGGTAGGATAGACATTCAAGCCGTAATAATGGTTAAAGTGCTGGTATATAAAAAAAAAAAAAAAGCTGTTTTAACCAAATTGGAATTCACAATGAAGGAGCTTGAGTCACTGGAAGAAAGAGACTCCAACTCGGGAAATTCACAATGATAACCTAGGTGAATATATAGGTGAATATATAAGAACGTGCTTCAATCACTAGGAATACGTAAATAAAGGGCCTTAATATCTGTAAAACATTGTTTTTCATGACAAGGAGTTCGTGTTCAAAGAACATAGAACCGAGTTGGATACAGGTTACATTTATAATTCAGGGTCAATGTGTGTTGGCGTTTTTGAGAAATGCCTGGTTAGTCCGTTGAACCGGAAGTGATGACGTCACCAAGGGGGGAGGGGCCACGTGGGCAGGCTCAATTGATCCCAGGTGATGATGATTTGGCCAGGGGACCAGCTGGGAGTGATTACCTCATCGAGGTTAGTTCTGGTGTTAGGGTGAGAGAATTGCGGTTTTGGCTAGGGTTAGGGTTAGGATAAGGGTTCGGGCTAGCTAGGGTTCCGACGCAGATTAGGGCTAGGTATAGGGATAGGGTTAGAGGTTTAGGGACAGGGTTAGGGTCACGGTGTAGTAACATTGGGAATTCACAACAATGAATGAGCTTTCAACCACTGGACAAATGGGAGTGTCGCACTGAGAATTCACAACTCCAGACTAGGGAAATATTTAGAATTGTGCTTCATACTCAGGAATACATGTTCCAATAGACTGAATATCTGAACAGCCCAATTTTGTCACTGGGAAATCTTGTTCAAACAGCTGAGAAGAGAGTGTGACACTGTTTATTTTTTTTTTTCCCGTCAAAAGGAGTTGGCGTTTTTCCGGGAAAAGGAATTGGTGGTGAAACACTGAAAAATTCATTTTCCTAGAGCTATAGAACACTATGAAAGTATTGAGAACACTAAGAAATGAAAATGGTAGTTAGGCTAGTGTTCCCAGTAGCGTTTTAATGTGCCTTTTAAAAGCCGGTATGACACACGTGTTGAAATGAAAACTCTCAGCGCTCAAAACAACCAACCTGTGGGATGTGTCAGAGTGTCTCTAGAAATCTTGGAATATGTTTTAGAACCCGAACATCTCTACTGAATTTTGATATTCTGGGAATATGTTTCCCAAAGCGCTGTGAGAATTATAGGATAGAGACTTTCAAGCCCGTAATAATGGTTAAAGTGCTGGTATATTTTAAAAAAAAAAAAGCTGTTTAACCAAATTGGAATTCACAATGAAGGAGCTTGAGTCACTGGAAGAAAGAGACTCCAACTCGGGAAATTCACAATGATAACCTAGGTGAATATATAAGAACGTGCTTCAATCACTAGGAATACGTAAATAAAGGGCCTTAATATCTGTAAAAACATTGTTTCATGACAAGGAGTTCGTGTTCAAAGAACATAGAACCGAGTTGGATACAGGTTACATTTATAATTCAGGGTCAATGTGTTTTTTTTTTTGAGAAATGCCTGGTTAGTCCGTTGAACCGGAAGTGATGACGTCACCAGGGGGGGGGCCACGTGGGCAGGCTCAATTGATCCCAGGTGATGATGATTTGGCCAGGGGACCAGCTGGGAGTGATTACCTCATCGAGGTTAGTTCTGGTGTTAGGGTGAGAGAATTGCGGTTTTGGCTAGGGTTAGGGTTAGGATAAGGGTTAGGGCTAGGGTTCGGGGCTAGCTAGGGTTCCGACGCAGATTAGGGCTAGGTATAGGTATAGGGATAGGGTTAGAGGTTTAGGGACAGGGTTAGGGTCACACGGTGTAGTAACATTGGGAATTCACAATGAATGAGCTTCAACCACTGGACAAATGGGAGTGTCGCACTGAGAATTCACAACTCCAGACTAGGGAAATATTTAGAATTGTGCTTCATACTCAGGAATACATGTTCCAATAGACTGAATATCTGAACAGCCCAATTTTGTCACTGGGAAATCTTGTTCAAACAGCTGAGAAGAGAGTGTGACACTGTTTACATTTTTTTTTCCCGTCAAAAGGAGTTGGCGTTTCCGGGAAAAGGAATTGGTGAAACACTGAAAAATTCATTTTCCTAGAGCTATAGAACACTATGAAAGTATTGAGAACACTAAGAAATGAAAATGGTAGTTAGGCTAGTGTTCCCAGTGCGTTTTTTAATGTGCTTTTTTAAAAGCCGGTATGACACACGTGTTGAAATGAAAACTCTCAGCGCTCAAAACAACCAACCTGTGTGTGGGATGTGTCAGAGTGTGTCTCTAGAAATCTTGGAATATGTTTTAGACCCCCGAACATCTCTACTGAATTTTGATATTCTGGGAATATGTTTTCCAAAGCGCTGTGAATTGTAGGATAGACATTCAAGCCGTAATAAATGGTTAAAGTGCTGGTATATATTTGTAAAAAAAAAAAGTTTGTTTAACCAAATTGGAATTCACAATGAAGGAGCTTGAGTCACTGGAAGAAAGAGACTCCAACTCGGGAAATTCACAATGATAACCTAGGTGAATATATAAGAACGTGCTTCAATCACTAGGAATACGTAAATAAAGGGCCTTAATATCTGTAAAACATTTGTTTTTCATGACAAGGAGTTCGTGTTCAAAAGACACATAGAACCGAGTTGGATACAGGTTACATTTATAATTCAGGGTCAATGTGTTGGCGTTTTTTTGAGAAATGCCTGGTTAGTCCGTTGAACCGGAAGTGATGACGTCACCAAGGGGAGGGGCCACGTGGGCAGGCTCAATTGATGATCCCAGGTGATGATGATTTGGCCAGGGGACCAGCTGGGAGTGATTACCTCATCGAGGTTAGTTCTGGTGTTAGGGGAGAGAGAATTGCGTTTTGGCTAGGGTTAGGGTTAGGATAAGGGTTCGGGCTAGCTAGGGTTCCGACGCAGATTAGGGCTAGGTATAGGGGATAGGGTTAGAGGTTTAGGGACAGGGTTAGGGTCACGGTGTAGTAACATTGGGAATTCACAATGAATGAGCTTCAACCACTGGACAAATGGGAGTGTCGCACTGAGAATTCACAACTCCAGACTAGGGAAATATTTAGAATTGTGCTTCATACTCAGGAATACATGTTCCAATAGACTGAATATCTGAACAGCCCAATTTTGTCACTGGGAAATCTTGTTCAAACAGCTGAGAAGAGAGTGTGACACTGTTTACATTTTTTTTTTTCCCGTCAAAAGGAGTTGGCGTTTTTCCGGGAAAAAAAGGAATTGGTGAAACACTGAAAAAATTCATTTTCCTAGAGCTATAGAACACTATGAAAGTATTGAGAACACTAAGAAAGAAATGAAAATGGTAGTTAGGCTAGTGTTCCCAGTAGCGTTTTAATGTGCCTTTTAAAAGCCGGTATGACACACGTGTTGAAATGAAAACTCTCAGCGCTCAAAACAACCAACCTGTGGGATGTGTCAGAGAGTGTCTCTAGAAATCTTTGGAATATGTTTTAGAACCCGAACATCTCTACTGAATTTTGATATTCTGGGAATATGTTTTCCAAAGCGCTGTGAATTGTAGGATAGACATTCAAGCCGTAATAATGGTTAAAGTGCTGGTATATATAAAAAAAAAAAAAAAAGCTGTTTAACCAAATTGGAATTCACAATGAAGGAGCTTGAGTCACTGGAAGAAAGAGACTCCAACTCGGGAAATTCACAATGATAACCTAGGTGAATATATATATAAGAACGTGCTTCAATCACTAGGAATACGTAAATAAAGGGCCTTAATATCTGTAAAAAACATTGTTTCATGACAAGGAGTTCGTGTTCAAAGAACATAGAACCGAGTTGGATACAGGTTACATTTATAATTCAGGGTCAATGTGTTGGCGTTTTTTTGAGAAATGCCTGGTTAGTCCGTTGAACCGGAAGTGATGACGTCACCAAGGGGAGGGGCCACGTGGGCAGGCTCAATTGATCCCAGGTGATGATGATTGGGCCAGGGGACCAGCTGGGAGTGATTACCTCATCGAGGTTAGTTCTGGTGTTAGGGTGAGAGAATTGCGTTTTTTGGCTAGGGTTAGGGTTAGGATAAGGGTTCGGGGGCTAGCTAGGGTTCCGACGCAGATTAGGGCTAGGTATAGGGATAGGGTTAGAGGTTTAGGGACAGGGTTAGGGTCACGGTGTAGTAACATTGGGAATTCACAATGAATGAGCTTCAACCACTGGACAAATGGGAGTGTCGCACTGAGAATTCACAACTCCAGACTAGGGAAATATTTAGAATTGTGCTTCATACTCAGGAATACATGTTCCAATAGACTGAATATCTATCTGAACAGCCCAATTTTGTCACTGGGAAATCTTGTTCAAACAGCTGAGAAGAGAGTGTGACACTGTTTACATTTATTTTTTTTTTTTTTCCCGTCAAAAGGAGTTGGCGTTTCCGGGAAAAGGAATTGGTGAAACACTGAAAAATTCATTTTCCTAGAGCTATAGAACACTATGAAAGTATTGAGAACACTAAGAAATGAAAATGGTAGTTAGGCTAGTGTTCCCAGTAGCGTTTTAATGTGCCTTTTAAAAGCCGGTATGACACACGTGTTGAAATGAAAAAAAACTCTCAGCGCTCAAAAACAACCAACCTGTGGGATGTGTCAGAGTGTCTCTAGAAATCTTGGAATATGTTTTAGAACCCGAACATCTCTACTGAATTTTGATATTCTGGGAATATGTTTCCAAAGCGCTGTGAATTGTAGGATAGGATAGACATTCAAAGCCGTAATAATGGTTAAAGTGCTGGTATATTTGTAAAAAAAAAAAAAAGCTGTTTTAACCAAATTGGAATTGGAATTCACAATGAAGGAGCTTGAGTCACTGGAAGAAAGAGACTCCAACTCGGGAAATTCACAATGATAACCTAGGTGAATATATAAGAACGTGCTTCAATCACTAGGAATACGTAAATAAAGGGCCTTAATATCTGTAAAACATTGTTTCATGACAAGGAGTTCGTGTTCAAAGAACATAGAACCGAGTTGGATACAGGTTACATTTATAATTCAGGGTCAATGTGTTGGCGTTTTTGAGAAATGCCTGGTTAGTCCGTTGAACCGGAAGTGATGACGTCACCAAGGGGAGGGGCCACGTGGGCAGGCTCAATTGATCCCAGTGATGATGATGATTTGGCCAGGGGACCAGCTGGGTGTGATTACCTCATCGAGGTTAGTTTGGTGTTTAGGGTGAGAGAATTGCGGTTTTGGCTAGGGTTAGGGTTAGGATAAGGGTTCGGGCTAGCTAGGGTTCCGAGCTAGGTTAGGTTAGGGTAGTATTAGGTTATAGGTATAGGGTTAGGGGTTTAGTTAGAGGTTTAGGGACAGGGTTAGGGTCACGGTGTAGTAACATTGGGAATTCACAATGAATGAGCTTCAACCACTGGACAAATGGGAGTGTCGCACTGAGAATTCACAACTCCAGACTAGGGAAATATTTAGAATTGTGCTTCATACTCAGGAATACATGTTCCAAAGACTGAATATCTGAACAGCCCAATTTTGTCACTGGGGGAAATCTTGTTCAAACAGCTGAGAAGAGAGTGTGACACTGTTTACATTTATTTTTTTCCCGTCAAAAGGAGTTGGCGTTTCCGGGGGAAAAGGAATTTGGTGAAACACTGAAAAATTCATTTTCCTAGAGCTATAGAACACTATGAAAGTATTGAGAACACTAAGAAATGAAAATGGTAGTTAGGCTAGTGTTCCCAGTAGCGTTTTAATGTGCCTTTTAAAAGCCGGTATGGTATGACACACGTGTTGAAAATGAAAACTCTCTCAGCGCGCTCAAAACAACCAACCTGTGGGATGTGTCAGAGTGTCTCTAGAAATCTTGGAATATGTTTTAGAACCCGAACATCTCTACTGAATTTTGATATTCTGGGAATATGTTTCCAAAGCGCTGTGAATGGTAGTATAGGATAGACATTCAAGCCGTAATAATGGTTAAAGTGCTGGTATATTTGTAAAAAAAAGTGTTTAACCAAATTGGAATTCACAATGAAGGAGCTTGAGTCACTGGAAGAAAGAGACTCCAACTCGGGAAATTCACAATGATAACCTAGGTGAATATATAAGAACGTGCTTCAATCACTAGGAATACGTAAATAAAGGGCCTTAATATCTGTAAAACATTGTTTCATGACAAGGAGTTCGTGTTCAAAGAACATAGAACCGAGTTGGATACAGGTTACATTTATAATTCAGGGTCAATGTGTTGGCGTTTTTGAGAAATGCCTGGTTAGTCCGTTGAAACGGAAGTGATGACGTCACCAAGGGGAGGGGGGGGGGGCCACGTGGGCAGGCTCAATTGATCCCAGGTGATGATGATTTGGCCAGGGGACCAGCTGGGAGTGATTTACCTCATCGAGGTTAGTCTGGTGTTAGGGTTGAGAGAATTGAGGTTTTGGTTTTGGCTAGGGTTAGGGTTAGGATAAGGGTTCGGGCTAGGGGGGGTTCCGACGCAGATTAGGGCTAGGTATAGGGATAGGGTTAGAGGTTTAGGGACAGGGTAGGGGGTCACGGTGTAGTAACATTGGGAATTCACAATGAATGAGCTTCAACCACTGGACAAATGGGAGTGTCGCACTGAGAATTCACAACTCCAGACTAGGGAAATATTTAGAATTGTGCTTCATACTCAGGAATACATGTTCCAATAGACTGAATATCTGAACAGCCCAATTTTGTCACTGGGAAATCTTGTTCAAACAGCTGAGAGAGAGTGTGTGACACTGTTTACATTTTTTTTTTTCCCGTCAAAAGGAGTTGGCGTTTCCGGGAAAAGGAATTGGTGAAACACTGAAAAAAATTCATTTTCCTAGAGCTATAGAACACTATGAAAGTATTGAGAACACTAAGAAATGAAAATGGTAGTTAGGCTAGTGTTCCCAGTAGCGTTTTTAATGTGCCTTTAAAAGCCGGCCGGTGACATGACACGTGTTGTGTGTTGAAAAAAAAAACTCTCAGCTCAAAACAACCAACCTGTGGGATGTGTCAGAGTGTGTCTCTAGAAATCTTGGAATATGTTTTAGAACCCGAACATCTCTACTGAATTTTGATATTCTGGGAATATGTTTCCAAAGCGCTGTGAATTGTAGGATAGACATTCAAGCCGTAATAATGGTTAAAGTGCTGGTATATTTGTAAAAAAAAAAAGCTGTTTAACCAAATTGGAATTCACAATGAAGGAGCTTGAGTCACTGGAAGAAAGAGACTCCAACTCGGGAAATTCACAATGATAACCTAGGTGAATATATAAGAACGTGCTTCAATCACTAGGAATACGTAAATAAAGGGCCTTAATATCTGTAAAACATTGTTTCATGACAAGGAGTTCGTGTTTGTTCAAAGAACATAGAACCGAGTTGGATACAGGTTACATTTATAATTCAGGGTCAATGTGTTGGCGTTTTTGAGAAATGCCTGGTTAGTCCGTTGAACCGGAAGTGATGACGTCACCAAGGGGAGGGGCCACGTGGGCAGGCTCAATTGATCCCAGGTGATGATGATTGGGCCAGGGGACCAGCTGGGAGTGATTACCTCATCGAGGTTTAGTTCTGGTGTTAGGGTGAGAGAATTTGGTTTTTTGGCTAGGGTTAGGGTTAGGATAAGGGTTCGGGCTAGCTAGGGTTCCGACGCAGATTAGGGCTAGGTATAGGGATAGGGTTAGAGGTTTAGGGACAGGGTTAGGGTCACGGTGTAGTAACATTGGGAATTCACAATGAATGAGCTTCAACCACTGGACAAATGGGAGTGTCGCACTGAGAATTCACAACTCCAGACGAGGGAAATATTTAGAATTGTGCTTCATACTCAGGAATACATGTTCCAATAGACTGAATATCTGAACAGCCCAATTTTGTCACTGGGAAATCTTGTTCAAACAGCTGAGAGAGTGTGTGACACTGTTTACATTTATTTTTCCCGTCAAAAGGAGTTGGCGTTTTTTTCCGGGGGAAAAGGAATTGGTGAAACACTGAAAAATTCATTTTCCTAGAGCTATAGAACACTATGAAAGTATTGAGAACACTAAGAAATGAAAAATGGTAGTTAGGCTAGTGTTCCCAGTAGCGTTTTTTTAATGTGCCTTTTAAAAGCCGGTATGACACACACACGTGTTGAAATGAAAACTCTCAGCGCTCAAAACAACCAACCTGTGGGATGTGTCAGAGTGTCTCTAGAAATCTTGGAATATGTTTTAGAACCCGAACATCTCTACTGAATTTTGATATTCTGGGAATATGTTTCCAAAGCGCTGTGAAATTGTAGGATAGACATTCAAGCCGTAATAATGGTTAAAGTGCTGGTATATTTGTAAAAAAAAAAAAAAAAAAAGCTGTTTAACCAAATTGGAATTCACAATGAAGGAGCTTGAGTCACTGGAAGAAAAAGAGACTCCAACTCGGGAAATTCACAATGATAACCTAGGTGAATATATAAGAACGTGCTTCAATCACTAGGAATACGTAAATAAAGGGCCTTAATATCTGTAAAACATTGTTTCATGACAAGGAGTTCGTGTTCAAAGAACATAGAACCGAGTTGGATACAGGTTACATTTATAATTCAGGGTCAATGTGTTGGCGTTTTTTTGAGAAATGCCTGGTTAGTCCGTTGAACCGGAAGTGATGACGTCACCAAGGGGAGGGGCCACGTGGGCAGGCTCAATTGATCCCAGGTGATGATGATTTGGCCAGGGGACCAGCTGGGAGTGATTACCTCATCGAGGTTAGTTCTGGTGTTAGGGTGAGAGAATTGCGGTTTTGGGTTTTGGCTAGGGTTAGGGTTAGGATAAGGGTTCGGGCTAGCTAGGGTTCCGACGCAGAGGCAGATTAGGGCTAGGTATAGGGATAGGGTTAGAGGTTTAGGGACAGGGTTAGGGTCACGGTGTAGTAACATTGGGAATTCACAATGAATGAGCTTCAACCACTGGACAAATGGGAGTGTCGCACTGAGAATTCACAACTCCAGACTAGGGAAATATTTAGAATTGTGCTTCATACTCAGGAATACATGTTCCAATAGACTGAATATCTGAACAGCCCAATTTTGTCACTGGGAAATCTTGTTCAAACAGCTGAGAAGAGAGTGTGACACTGTTTACATTTATTTTTTCCGTCAAAAGGAGTTGGCGTTTCCGGGAAAAGGAATTGGTGAAACACTGAAAAATTCATTTTCCTAGAGCTATAGAACACTATGAAAGTATTGAGAACACTAAGAAATGAAAAAAATGGTAGTTAGGCTAGTGTTCCCAGTAGCGTTTTTTAATGTGCCTTTTAAAAGCCGGTATGACACACGTGTTGAAATGAAAACTCTCAGCGCTCAAAAAAAACAACCAACCTGTGGGATGTGTCAGAGTGTCTCTAGAAATCTTGGAATATGTTTTAGAACCGAAACATCTCTACTGAATTTTGATATTCTGGGAATATGTTTCCAAAGCGCTGTGAATTGTAGGATAGACATTCAAGCCGTAATAATGGTTAAAGTGCTGGTATATTAAAAAAAAAAAAAGCTGCTGTTTAACCAAATTGGAATTCACAATGAAGGAGCTTGAGTCACTGGAAGAAAAGAGACTCCAACTCGGGAAATTCACAATGATAACCTAGGTGAATATATAAGAACGTGCTTCAATCACTAGGAATACGTAAATAAAGGGCCTTAATATCTGTAAAACATTGTTTCATGACAAGGAGTTCGTGTTCAAAGAACATAGAACCGAGTTGGATACAGGTTACATTTATAATTCAGGGTCAATGTGTTGGTTTTTTTTTGAGAAATGCCTGGTTAGTCCCGTTGAACCGGAAGTGATGACGTCACCAAGGGGAGGGGCCAGGGGCCACGTGGGGGCAGGCTCAATTGATCCCCCAGGTGATGATGATTGGGGGGGGGACCAGCTGGGAGTGATTACCTCATCGAGGTTAGTTAGTTCTGGTGTTAGGGTGAGAGAATTGCGGTTAGGGGCTAGGGTTAGGGTTAGGATAAGGGTTCGGGCTAGCTAGGGTTCCGACGCAGATTAGGGCTAGGTATAGGGATAGGGTTAGAGGTTTAGGGACAGGGTTAGGGTCACGGTGTAGTAACATTGGGAATTCACAATGAATGAGCTTCAACCACTGGACAAATGGGAGTGTCGCACTGAGAATTCACAACTCCAGACTAGGGAAATATTTAGAATTGTGCTTCATACTCAGGAATACATGTTCCAATAGACTGAATATCTGAACAGCCCATTTTTTTGTCACTGGGAAATCTTGTTCAAAACAGCTGAGAAGAGAGTGTGACACTGTTTACATTTTTTTTTTTCCCGTCAAAAGGAGTTGGCGTTTCCGGGAAAAGGAAATTGGTGAAACACTGAAAAATTCATTTTCCTAGAGCTATAGAACAACACTATGAAAGTATTGAGAAACACTAAGAAATGAAAATGGTAGTTAGGCTAGTGTTCCCAGTAGCGTTTTAATGTGCCTTTTAAAAGCCGGTATGACACACGTGTGTTGAAATGAAAACTCTCAGCGCTCAAAACAACCAACCTGTGGGATGTGTGTCAGAGTGTCTCTAGAAATCTTGGAATATGTTTTAGAACCCGAACATCTCTACTGAATTTTGATATTCTGGGAATATTTCCAAAAAGCGCTGTGAATTGTAGGATAGACATTCAAGCCGTAATAATGGTTAAAGTGCTGGTATATTAAAAAAAAAAAAAAAAAAAAGCTGTTTAAACCAAATTGGAATTCACAATGAAGGAGCTTGAGTCACTGGAAGAAAGAGACTCCAACTCGGGAAATTCACAATGATAACCTAGGTGAATATATAAGAACGTGCTTCAATCACTAGGAATACGTAAATAAAGGGCCTTAATATCTGTAAAAACATTGTTACAAGGAGTTCGTGTTCAAAGAACATAGAACCGAGTTGGATACAGGTTACATTTATAATTCAGGGTCAATGTGTTGGCGTTTTTTGAGAAATGCCTGGTTAGTCCGTTGAACCGGAAGTGATGACGTCACCAAGGGGGGAGGGGCCACGTGGGCAGGCTCAATTGATCCCAGGTGATGATGATTGGCCAGGGGACCAGCTGGGAGTGATTACCTCATCGAGGTTAGTTCTGGTGTTAGGGTGAGAGAATTGCGGTTTTGGGCTAGGGTTAGGGTTAGGATAAGGGTTTCGGGCTAGCTAGGGTTCCGACGCAGATTAGGGCTAGGTATAGGGATAGGGTTAGAGGTTTAGGGACAGGGTTAGGGTCACGGTGTAGTAACATTGGGAATTCACAATGAATGAGCTTCAACCACTGGACAAATGGGAGTGTCGCACTGAGAATTCACAACTCCAGACTAGGGAAATATTTAGAATTGTGCTTCATACTCAGGAATACATGTTCCAATAGACTGATAGACTGAATATCTGAACAGCCCAATTTTGTCACTGGGAAATCTTGTTCAAACAGCTGAGAAGAGAGTGTGACACTTTTTTTTACATTTTTTTTTCCCGTCAAAAGGAGTTGGCGTTTCCGGGAAAAGGAATTGGTGAAACACTGAAAAATTCATTTTCCTAGAGCTATAGAACACTATGAAAGTATTGAGAACACTAAGAAATGAAAATGGTAGTTAGGCTAGTGTTCCCAGTAGCGTTTTAATGTGCCTTTTAAAAGCCGGTATGACACACGTGTTGAAATGAAAAACTCTCAGCGCTCAAAAAACAACCAACCTGTGGGATGTGTCAGAGTGTCTCTAGAAATCTTGGAATATGTTTTAGAACCCGAACATCTCTACTGAATTTTGATATTCTGGGAATATGTTTCCAAAGCGCTGTGAATGTAGGATAGACATTCAAGCCGTAATAATTGGTTAAAGTGTGCTGGTATATTTAAAAAAAAAAAAAAGCTGTTTAACCAAATTGGAATTCACAATGAAGGAGCTTGAGTCACTGGAAGAAAGAGACTCCAACTCGGGAAATTCACAATGATAACCTAGGTGAATATATAAGAACGTGTGCTTCAATCACTAGGAATACGTAAATAAAGGGCCTTAATATCTGTAAAACATTGTTTCATGACAAGGAGTTCGTGTTCAAAGAACATAGAACCGAGTTGGATACAGGTTACATTTATAATTCAGGGTCAATGTGTTGGCGTTTTTGAGAAATGCCTGGTTAGTCCGTTGAACCGGAAGTGATGACGTCACCAAGGGGAGGGGCCACGTGGGCAGGCTCAATTGATCCCAGGTGATGATGATTGGGCCAGGGGACCAGCTGGGAGTGATTACCTCATCGAGGTTAGTTCTGGTGTTAGGGTGAGAGAATTGCGGTTTTGGCTAGGGTTAGGGTTAGGATAAGGGTTCGGGCTAGCTAGCTAGGGTTCCGACGCAGATTAGGGCTAGGTATAGGGGATAGGGTTTAGAGGTTTAGGGACAGGGTTAGGGTCACGGTGTAGTAACATTGGGAATTCACAATGAATGAGCTTCAACCACTGGACAAATGGGAGTGTCGCACTGAGAATTCACAACTCCAGACTAGGGAAATATTTAGAATTGTGCTTCATACTCAGGAATACATGTTCCAATAGACTGAATATCTGAACAGCCCAATTTTGTCACTGGGAAATCTTGTTCAAACAGCTGAGAAGAGAGTGTGACACTGTTTACATTTTTTTTTTTCCCGTCAAAAGGAGTTGGCGTTTCCGGGAAAAGGAATTGGTGAAACACTGAAAAATTCATTTTCCTAGAGCTATAGAACACTATGAAAGTATTGAGAACACTAAGAAATGAAAATGGTAGTTAGGCTAGTGTTCCCAGTAGCGTTTTAATGTGCCTTTTAAAAGCCGGTATGACACACGTGTTGAAATGAAAACTCTCAGCGCTCAAAACAACCAACTGTGGGATGTGGGATGTGTCAGAGTGTCTCTAGAAATCTTGGAATATGTTTTAGAACCCGAACATCTCTACTGAATTTTGATATTCTGGGAATATGTTTCCAAAGCGCTGTGAATTGTAGGATAGACATTCAAGCCGTAATAATGGTTAAAGTGCTGGTATATTTGTAAAAAAAAAAAAAAGCTTCAAAAAAACCAAATTGGAATTCACAATGAAGGAGCTTGAGTCACTGGAAGAAAGAGACTCCAACTCGGGAAATTCACAATGATAACCTAGGTGAATATATAAGAACGTGCTTCAATCACTAGGAATACGTAAATAAAGGGCCTTAATATCTGTAAAACATTGTTTCATGACAAGGAGTTCGTGTTCAAAGAACATAGAACCGAGTTGGATACAGGTTACATTTATAATTCAGGGTGTGTGTGTTGGCGTTTTTGAGAAATGCCTGGTTAGTTCCGTTGAACCGGAAGTGATGACGTCACCAAGGGGGGGGGGCCACGTGGGCAGGCTCAATTGATCCCAGGTGATGATGATTTGGCCAGGGGACCAGCTGGGAGTGATTACCTCATCGAGGTTAGTTCTGGTGTTAGGGTGAGCGGTTTTTGGGGTTTAGGGCTAGGGTTAGGGTTAGGATAAGGGTTCGGGCTAGCTAGGGTTCCGACGCAGATTAGGGCTAGGTATAGGGATAGGGTTAGAGGTTTAGGGACAGGGTTAGGGTCACGGTGTAGTAACATTGGGAATTCACAATGAATGAGCTTCAACCACTGGACAAATGGGAGTGTCGCACTGAGAATTCACAACTCCAGACTAGGGAAATATTTAGAATTGTGCTTCATACTCAGGAATACATGTTCCAATAGACTGAATATCTGAACAGCCCAATTTTGTCACTGGGAAATCTTGTTCAAACAGCTGAGAAGAGAGTGTGACACTGTTTACATTTATTTTTCCCGTCAAAAGGAGTTGGCGTTTCCGGGAAAAGGAATTGGTGAAACACTGAAAAATTCATTTTCCTAGAGCTATAGAACACTATGAAAGTATTGAGAACACTAAGAAATGAAAATGGTAGTTAGGCTAGTGTTCCCAGTAGCGTTTTAATGTGCCTTTTTAAAAGCCGGTATGACACACGTGTTGAAATGAAAAAAACTCTCAGCGCTCAAAAAACAACCAACCTGTGGGATGTGTCAGAGTGTCTCTAGAAATCTTGGAATATGTTTTAGAACCCGAACATCTCTACTGAATTTTGATATTCTGGGAATATGTTTCCAAAGCGCTGTGAATGGTAGGATAGACATTCAAGCCGTAATAATGGTTAAAGTGCTGGTATAAAAAAAAAAAAAAGCTGTTTAAACCAAATTGGAATTCACAATGAAGGAGCTTGAGTCACTGGAAGAAAGAGACTCCAACTCGGGAAATTCACAATGATAACCTAGTGTGAATGAATATATAAGAACGTGCTTCAATCACTAGGAATACGTAAATAAAGGGCCTTAATATCTGTAAAACATTGTTTCATGACAAGGAGGAGTTCGTGTTCAAAGAACATAGAACCGAGTTGGATACAGGTTACATTTATAATTCAGGGTCAATGTGTTGGCGTTTTTGAGAAATGCCTGGTTAGTCCGTTGAACCGGAAGTGATGACGTCACCAAGGGGAGGGGCCACGTGGGCAGGCTCAATTGATCCCAGGTGATGATGATTGGGCCAGGGGACCAGCTGGGAGTGATTACCTCATCGAGGTTAGTTGGTGGTGTTAGGGTGAGAGAATTGCGGTAGGGGCTAGGGTTAGGGTTAGGATAAGGGTTCGGGCTAGCTAGGGTTCCGACGCAGATTAGGGCTAGGTATAGGGATAGGGTTAGAGGTTTAGGGACAGGGTTAGGGTCACGGTGTAGTAACATTGGGAATTCACAATGAATGAGCTTCAACCACTGGACAAATGGGAGTGTCGCACTGAGAATTCACAACTCCAGACTAGGGAAATATTTAGAATTGTGCTTCATACTCAGGAATACATGTTCCAATAGACTGAATATCTGAACAGCCCCAATTTTGTCACTGGGAAAAATCTTGTTCAAACAGCTGAGAAGAGAGTGTGACACTGTTTTTTACATTTTTTTTCCCGTCAAAAGGAGTTGGCGTTTCCGGGAAAAGGAATTGGTGAAACACACTGAAAAAAAATTCATTTTCCTAGAGCTATAGAACACTATGAAAGTATTGAGAACACTAAGAAATGAAAATGGTAGTTAGGCTAGTGTTCCCAGTAGCGTTTTAATGTGCCTTTTAAAAGCCGGTATGACACACGTGTTTGAAATGAAAACTCTCAGCGCTCAAAAAACAACCAACCTGTGGGATGTGTCAGAGTGTCTCTAGAAAAATCTTGGAATATGTTTTAGAACCCGAACATCTCTACTGAATTTTGATATTCTGGGAATATGTTTCCAAAGCGCTGTGATAGGGTAGGATAGACATTCAAGCCGTAATAATGGTTAAAGTGCTGGTATATAAAAAAAAAAAAAAAAAAGCTGTTCACAAAAACCAAATTGGAATTCACAATGAAGGAGCTTGAGTCACTGGAAGAAAGAGACTCCAACTCGGGAAATTCACAATGATAACCTAGGTGAATATATAAGAACGTGCTTCAATCACTAGGAATACGTAAATAAAGGGCCTTAATATCTAAAAAAAACATTGTTTCATGACAAGGAGTTCGTGTTCAAAGAACATAGAACCGAGTTGGATACAGGTTACATTTATAATTCAGGGTCAATGTGTTGGCGTTTTTGAGAAATGCCTGGTTAGTCCGTTGAACCGGAAGTGATGACGTCACCAAGGGGAGGGGCCACGTGGGCAGGCTCAATTGATCCCAGGTGATGATGATTTGGGCCAGGGGACCAGCTGGGAGTGATTACCTCATCGAGGTTAGATCTGGTGTTAGGGTGAGAGAATTGCGGTTTTGGCTAGGGTTAGGGTTAGGTTTAGGATAAGGGTTCGGGCTAGCTAGGGTTCCGACGCAGATTAGGGCTAGGTATAGGGATAGGGTTAGAGGTTTAGGGACAGGGTTAGGGTCACGGTGTAGTAACATTGGGAATTCACAATGAATGAGCTTCAACCACTGGACAAATGGGAGTGTCGCACTGAGAATTCACAACTCCAGACTAGGGAAATATTTAGAATTGTGCTTCATACTCAGGAATACATGTTCCAATAGACTGAATATCTGAACAGCCCAATTTTGTCACTGGGAAATCTTGTTCAAACAGCTGAGAAGAGAGTGTGACACTGTTTACATTTATTTTTCCCGTCAAAAGGAGTTGGCGTTTCCGGGAAAAAAAGGAATTGGTGAAACACTGAAAAATTCATTTTCCTAGAGCTATAGAACACTATGAAAGTATTGAGAACACTAAGAAATGAAAATGGTAGTTAGGCTAGTGTTCCCAGTAGCGTTTTAATGTGCCTTTTAAAAGCGCCGGTATGACACACGTGTTGAAATGAAAACTCTCAGCGCTCAAAACAACCAACCTGTGGGATGTGTCAGAGTGTCTCTAGAAATCTTGGAATATGTTTTTAGAACCCGAACATCTCTACTGAATTTTGATATTCTGGGAATATGTTTCCAAAGCGCTGTGAATTATAGGATAGACATTCAAGCCGTAATAATGGTTAAAGTGCTGGTATATTTAAAAAAAAAAAAGCTGTTTAACCAAATTGGAATTCACAATGAGGAGGAGCTTGAGTCACTGGAAGAAAGAGACTCCAACTCGGGAAATTCACAATGATAACCTAGGTGAATATATAAGAACGTGCTTCAATCACTAGGAATACGTAAATAAAGGGCCTTAATATCTGTAAAACATTGTTTCATGACAAGGAGTTCGTGTTCAAAGAACATAGAACCGAGTTGGATACAGGTTACATTTATAATTCAGGGTCAATGTGTTGGCGTTTTTGAGAAATGCCTGGTTAGTTAGTCCGTTGAACCGGAAGTGATGACGTCACCAAGGGGAGGGGCCACGTGGGCAGGCTCAATTGATCCCAGGTGATGATGATTTGGCCAGGGGACCAGCTGGGAGTGATGACCTCATCGAGGAGGTTAGTTTGGTGGTGTTAGGGTGAGAGAATTGCTAGGGTTAGGGTTTAGGGCTAGGGTTAGGGTTAGGATAAGGGTTCGGGCTAGCTAGGGTTCCGACGCAGATTAGGGCTAGGTATAGGGATAGGGTTAGAGGTTTAGGGACAGGGTTAGGGTCACGGTGTAGTAACATTGGGAATTCACAATGAATGAGCTTCAACCACTGGACAAATGGGAGTGTCGCACTGAGAATTCACAACTCCAGACTAGGGAAATATTTAGAATTGTGCTTCATACTCAGGAATACATGTTCCAATAGACTGAATATCTGAACAGCCCAATTTTGTCACTGGGAAATCTTGTTCAAACAGCTGAGAAGAGAGTGTGACACTGTTTACATTTATTTATTTTTTTCCCGTCAAAAAGGAGTTGGCGTTTCCGGGAAAAGGAATTGGTGAAACACTGAAAAATTCATTTTCCTAGAGCTATAGAACACTATGAAAGTATTGAGAACACTAAGAAATGAAAATGGTAGTTAGGCTAGTGTTCCCAGTAGCGTTTTAATGTGCCTTTTAAAAGCCGGTATGACACACGTGTTGAAATGAAAACTCTCAGCGCTCAAAACAACCAACCTGTGGGATGTGTCAGAGTGTCTCTAGAAATCTTGGAATATGTTTTAGAACCCGAACATCTCTACTGAATTTTGATATTCTGGGAATATGTTTCCAAAGCGCTGTGAAATGGTAGGATAGACATTCAAGCCGTAATAATGGTTAAAGTGCTGGTATATTAAAAAAAAAAAAAGCTGTTTAACCAAATTGGAATTCACAATGAAGGAGCTTGAGTCACTGGAAGAAAGTGACTCCAACTCGGGAAATTCACAATGATAACCTAGGAATGAATATATAAGAACGTGCTTCAATCACTAGGAATACGTAAATAAAGGGCCTTAATATCTGTAAAAAACATTGTTTCATGACAAGGAGTTCGTGTTCAAAGAACATAGAACCGAGTTGGATACAGGTTACATTTATAATTCAGGGTCAATGTGTTGGCGTTTTTGAGAAATGCCTGGTTAGTCCGTTGAACCGGAAGTGATGACGTCACCAAGGGGAGGGGCCACGTGGGCAGGCTCAATTGATCCCAGGTGATGATGATGATTTGGGCCAGGGGACCAGCTGGGAGTGATTGACCTCATCGAGGTTAGTTCTGGTGTTAGGGTTGAGAGAATTGCGGTTTTGGCTAGGGTTAGGGTTAGGATAAGGGTTCGGGCTAGCTAGGGTTCCGACGCAGATTAGGGCTAGGTATAGGGATAGGGTTAGAGGTTTAGGGACAGGGTTAGGGTCACGGTGTAGTAACATTGGGAATTCACAATGAATGAGCTTCAACCCACTGGACAAATGGGAGTGTCGCACTGAGAATTCACAACTCCAGACTAGGGAAATATTTAGAATTGTGCTTCATACTCAGGAATACATGTTCCAATAGACTGAATATCTGAACAGCCCAATTTTGTCACTGGGAAATCTTGTTCAAACAGCTGAGAAGAGAGTGTGACACTGTTTACATTTATTTTTCCCGTCAAAAGGAGTTGGCGTTTCCGGGAAAAGGAGTTGGTGAAACACTGAAAAATTCATTTTCCTAGAGCTATAGAACACTATGAAAGTATTGAGAACACTAAGAAATGAAAATGGTAGTTAGGCTAGTGTTCCAAGTAGCGTTTTAATGTGCCTTTTAAAAGCCGGTATGACACCCGTGTTGAAATGAAAACTCTCAGCGCTCAAAACAACAAACCTGTGGGATGTGTCAGAGTGTCTCTAGAACTCTTGGAATACGTTTTAGAACCCGAACATCTCTACTGAATTTTGATATTACTGGGAATATGTTTCCAAAGCGCGCTGTGAAAGGTAGGATAGACTTTCAAGCCGTAATAATGGTTAAAGTGCTGGTATATTTGTAAAAAAAAAAAAAAAAGCTGTTTAACCAAATTGGAATTCACAATGAAGGAGCTTGAGTCACTGGAAGAAAAGTGACTCCAACTCGGGAAAATTCACAATGATAACCTAGGTGAATATATAAGAACGTGCTTCAATCACTAGGAATACGTAAATAAAGGGCCTTAATATCTGTAAAACATTGTTTCATGACAAGGAGATCGTGTTCAAAGAACATAGAACCGAGTTGGATACAGGTTACATTTATAATTCAGGGTCAATGTGTTTGCGTTTTTTGAGAGATGCCTGGTTAGTCCGTTAAACCGGAAGTGATGACGTCACCAAGGGGAGGGGCCACGTGGGCAGGCTCAATTGATCCCAGGTGATGATGATTTGGCCAGGGGACCAGCTGGGAGTGATGACCTCATCGAGGTTAGTTCTGGTGTTAGGGTTAGAGAGAATTGCGGTTTTTAGGGCTAGGGTTAGGGTTAGGATAAGGGTTCGGGCTAGCTAGGGTTCCGACGCAGGTTAGGGCTAGGTATAGGGTTAGGGTTAGAGGTTTAGGGACAGGGTTAGGGTCACGGTGTAGTAACATTGGGAATTCACAATGAATGAGCTTCAACCACTGGACAAATGGGAGTGTCGCACTGAGAATTCACAACTCCAGACTAGGGAAATATTTAGAAATGTGCTTCATACACAAGAATACATGTTCCAATAGACTGAATATCTGAACAGCACAATTTTGTCACTGGGAAATCTTGTTCAAACAGCTGAAACCGAGTGTGACACTGTTTACATTTATTTTTTTCCCGTCAAAAGGAGTTGGCGTTTCCGGGAAAAGGAGTTTGGTGAAACACTGAAAAATTCATTTTCCTAGAGCTATAGAACAGTATGAAAGTATTGAGAACACTAAGAAATGAAAATGGTAGTTAGGCTAGTGTTCCAAGTAGCGTTTAATGTGCCTTTTAAAAGCCGGTATGACACCCGTGTTGAAATGAAAAACTCTCAGAGCTCAAAAACAACAAACCTGTGGGATGTGTCAGAGTGTCTCTAGAACTCTTGGAATACGTTTTAGAACCCGAACATCTCTACTGAATTTTGAAATACTGGGAATATGTTTCCAAAGCGCTGTGAAAGGTAGGATAGACTTTCAAGTGGTAATAATGGTTAAAGTGCTGCTGGTATAAAAAAAAAAAAAAAAAAGCTGTTTAACCAAATTGGAATTCACAATGAAGGAGCTTGAGTCACTGGAAGAAAGTGACTCCAACTCGGGAAATTCACAATGATAACCTAGGTGAATATATAAGAACGTGCTTCAATCACTAGGAATACGTAAATAAAGGGCCTTAATATCTGTAAAACATTGTTTCATGACAAGGAGATCGTGTTCAAAGAACATAGAACCGAGTTGGATACAGGTTACATTTATAATTCAGGGTCAATGTGTTTGGCGTTTGAGAGAGATGCCTGGTTAGGCCCTTAAACCGGAAGTGATGACGTCACCAGGGGGAGGGGCCACGTGGGCAGGCTCAAGTGATCCCAGGTGATGATGATTTGGCCAGGGGACCAGCTGGGAGTGATGACCTCTCATTGAGGTTAGTTCTGGTGTTAGGGTTAGAGAATTGCGGTTCGGGCTAGGGTTAGGGTTAGGATAAGGGTTCGGGCTAGCTAGGGTTCCGACGCAGGTTAGGGCTAGGTTATAGGGTTAGGGTTAGAGGTTTAGGGACAGGGTTAGGGTCACGGTGTAGTAACATTGGGAATTCACAATGAATGAGCTTCAACCACTGGACAAATGGGAGTGTCGCACTGAGAATTCACAACTCCAGACTAGGGAAATATTTAGAAATGTGCTTCATACACAAGAATACATGTTCCAATAGACTGAATATCTGAACAGCACAATTTTGTCACTGGGAAATCTTGTTCAAACAGCTGAGAACCGAGTGTGACACTGTTTACACATTTTTTTTTCCCGTCAAAAAAGGAGTTGGCGTTTCCGGGAAAAAGAGTTGGTTGGTGAAACTGAAAAAAAATTCATTTTCCTAGAGCTATAGAACAGTATGAAAGTATTGAGAACACTAAGAAATGAAAATGGTAGTTAGGCTAGTGTTCCAAGTAGCGTTTTAATGTGCTTTTTAAAAGCCGGTATGACACCCGTGTTAAAATGAAAAAACTCTCAGAGCTCAAAACAACAAACCTGTGGGATGTGTCAGAGTGTCTCTAGAACTCTTGGAATACGTTTTAGAACCCGAACATCTCTACTGAATTTTGAAATACTGGGAATATGTATCCAAAGCGCTGTGAAAGGTAGGATAGACTTTCAAGTGGTAATAATGGTTAAAGTGCTGGTATATTTGTAAAAAAAAAAAAACGCTGTTGTTTAAACCAAATTGGAATTCACAATGAAGGAGCTTGAGTCACTGGAATAAAGTGACTCCAACTCGGGGAAATTCACAATGATAACCTAGGTGAATATATAAGAACGTGCTTCAATCACTAGGAATACGTAAATAAAGGGCCTTAATATCTGTAAAACATTGTTTCATGACAAGGAGATCGTGTTCAAAGAACATAGAACCGAGTTGGATACTGGTTACATTTATAATTCAGGGTCAATGTGTTGGCGTTTTTGAGAGATGCCTGGTTAGGCCCTTAAACCGGAAGTGATGACGTCACAAAGGGGAGGGGCCACGTGGGCAGGCTCAAGTGATCCCAGGTGATGATGATTTGGCCAGGGGACCAGCTGGGAGTGATGACCTCATCGAGGTTAGTTCTGGTGTTAGGGTAGAGAGAGAATTGCGGTTTAGGGCTAGGGTTAGGGTTAGGATAAGGGTTCGGGCTAGCTAGGGTTCCGACGCAGGTTAGGGCTAGGTATAGGGTTAGGGTTAGAGGTTTAGGGACAGGGTTAGGGTCACGGTGTAGTAACATTGGGAATTCACAATGAATGAGCTTCAACCACTGGACAAATGGGAGAGTGTCGCACTGAGAATTCACAACTCCAGACTAGGGAAATATTTAGAAATGTGCTTCATACACAAGAATACATGTTCCAATACACTGAATATCTGAACAGCACAATTTTGTCACTGGGAAATCTTGTTCAAACAGCTGAAAACCGAGTGTGACACTGTTTACATTTATTTTTCCCGTCAAAAGGAGTTGGTGTTTCCGGGAAAAGGAGTTGGTGAAACACTGAAAAAAATTTCATTTTCCTAGAGCTATAGAACAGTATGAAAGTATTGAGAACACTAAGAAATGAAAAATGGTAGTTAGGCTAGTGTTCCAAGTAGCGTTTTAATGTGCCTTTTAAAAGCCGGTATGACACCCGTGTTGAAATGAAAACTCTCAGAGCTCAAAACAACAAACCTGTGGGATGTGTCAGAGTGTCTCTAGAACTCTTGGAATACGTTTTAGAACCCGAACATCTCTACTGAATTTTGATATACTGGGAATATGTTTCCAAAGCGCTGTGAAAGGTAGGATAGACTTTCAAGTGGTAATAATGGTTAAAGTGCTGGTATATTTGTAAAAAAAAAAAAAAAAGCTGTTTAACCAAATTGGAATTCACAATGAAGGAGCTTGAGTCACTGGAATAAAGTGACTCCAACTCGGGAAATTCACAATGATAACCTAGGTGAATATATAAGAACGTGCTTCAATCACTAGGAATACGTAAAAAAGGGCCTTAATATCTGTGTAAAACATTCTTTCATGACAAGGAGATCGTGTTCAAAGAACATAGAACCGAGTTGGATACAGGTTACATTTATAATTCAGGGTCAATGTGTTGGCGTTTTTTTTGAGAGAATGCCTGGTTAGGCCGTTAAACCGGAAGTGATGACGTCACCAAGGGGGAGGGGCCACGTGGGCAGGCTCAAGTGATCCCAGGTGATGATGATTTGGCCAGGGGACCAGCTGGGAGTGATGACCTCATCGAGGTTAGTTCTGGTGTTAGGGTTAGAGAATTGGGGTTTGGGCTAGGGTTAGGGTTAGGATAAGGGTTCGGGCTAGCTAGGGTTCCGACGCAGGTTAGGGCTAGGTTTAGGGTTAGGGTTAGAGGTTTAGGGACAGGGTTAGGGTCACGGTGTAGTAACATTGGGAATTCACAATGAATGAGCTTCAACCACTGGACAAATGGGAGTGTCGCACTGAGAATTCACAACTCCAGACTAGGGAAATATTTAGAAATGTGCTTCATACACAAGAATACATGTTCCAATACACTGAATATCTGAACAGCACAATTTTGTCACTGGGAAATCTTGTTCAAACAGCTGAGAACCGAGTGTGACACTGTTTACATTTATTTTTCCCGTGAAAAGGAGTTGGTGTTTCCGGGAAAAGGAGTTGGTGAAACACTGAAAAATTCATTTTCCTAGAGCTATAGAACAGTATGAAAGTATTGAGAACACTAAGAAATGAAAATGGTAGTTAGGCGTAGTGTTCCAAGAAGCGTTTTAATGTGCCTTTTAAAAGCCGGTATGACACCCATGTTTAAAATGAAAACTCTCAGAGCTCAAAACAACAAACCTGTGGGATGTGTCAGAGTGTCTCTAGAACTCTTGGAATACGTTTTAGAACCCTAACATCTCTACTGAATTTTGAAATACTGGGAATATGTTTCCAAAGCGCTGTGAAAGGTAGGATAAACTTTCAAGTGGTAATAATGGTTAAAGTGCTGGTATATTTGTAAAAAAAAAACAACGCTGTTTAAACAAATTGGAATTCACAATGAAGGAGCTTGAGTC
Source organism: Ia io (assembly GCA_025583905.1). Taxonomy (NCBI): domain Eukaryota; kingdom Metazoa; phylum Chordata; class Mammalia; order Chiroptera; family Vespertilionidae; genus Ia; species Ia io. The sequence continues at coordinate 25,773 of JAJQQW010000031.1, forward strand.
ACTGGAATAAAGTGACTCCAACTCGGGAAATCACACAATGATAACCTAGGTGAATATATAAGAAAGTGCTTCAATCACTAGGAAATACGTAAATAAAGGGCCTTAATATCTGTAAAACATTGTTTCATGACCAGGAGATCGTGTTCAAAGAACATAGAACCGAGTTGGATACAGGTTACATTAATAATTGAGGGTCAATGTGTTTGCATTTTTGAGAGAAATCCTGGTTAGGCTATTAAACCGGAAGTGATGACATCACCAGGGGGTGGGGCCACGTGAGCAGGCTCAAGTGATCCCAGGTGATGATGATTTGGCCAGGGGACCAGCTGGGAGTGATGACCTCATTGAAGTTAGTTATGGTGTTAGAGTTAGAGAATTGGGGTTCGTGCTAGGGTTAGGGTTAGGATAAGGGTTCGGGCTAGCTAGGGTTCCGACGCAAGTTAGGCCTAGTTTTATTGTTAGGGTTAGAGGTTTAGGGACAGGGTTGGGGTCACGGTGTAGTAACATTGGGAATTCACAATGAATGAGCCTCAACCACTGGACAAATGGGAGTGTCGCACTGAGAATTCACAACTCCAGATTAGGGAAATATTTAGAAATGTGCTTCATATTCAAGAATACATGTTCCAATAGACTGAATATCTGAACAGCACAATTTTTTCACTGGGAAATCTTGTTCAAAGGGCTGAGAACCGAGTGTGACACTGTTTACATTTATTTTCCCGTCAAAAAAGAGTTGGCATTTCCGGGAAAAGGAGTTGTGTGAAACACTAAAAAATTCATTTTCCTAGAGCTATAGAACAGTATGAAAGTATTGAGAACACTAAGAAATGAAAATGGTAGTTAGGCTAGTGTTCCAAGAAGCGTTTTAATGTGCCTTTTAAAAGCCGGTATGACACACCGTGTTAAAATGAAAACTCTCAGAGCTCAAAACAACAAACCTGTGGGATGTGTCAGAGTGTCTCTAGAACTCTTGGAATACGTTTTAGAACCCGAACATCTCTACTGAATTTTGAAATACTGGGAATATGTATCCAAAGCGCTGTGAAAGGTAGGATAAACTTTCAAGTGGTAATAATGGTTAAAGTGCTGGTATATTTAAAAAAAAAAAACAACGCTGTTTAAACAAATTGGAATTCACAATGAAGGAGCTTGAGTCACTGGAATAAAGTGACTCCAACTCGGGAAATTCACAATGATAACCTAGGTGAATATATAAGAAAGTGCTTCAATCACTAGGAATACGTAAAAAAAAGGGCCTTAATATCTGTAAAACATTGTTTCATGACAAGGAGATCGTGTTCAAAGAACATAGAACCGAGTTGGATACTGGTTACATTTGTAATTCAGGGTCAATGTGTTGGCGTTTTTGAGAGAAGCCTGGTTAGGCCGTTAAACCGGAAGTGATGACGTCACCAAGGGGGAGGGTCCACTTGGGAATGCTCAAGTGATCCCAGGTGATGATGATTTTGCCAGGGGACCTGCTGGGAGTGATGACGACATTGAGGTTAGTTCCGGTGTTAGTGTTAGAGAATTAGGGTTCAGGCTAGGGTTAGGGTTAGGATAAGGGTTCCAGGCTAGCTAGGGTTCAGGCACAGATTAGGGCTAGGTTTAGGATTAGGGTTAGAGGTTTAGGGACAGGGTTAGGGTCACAGTGTAGTAACATTGGGAATTCACAATGAATGAGCTTCAACACTGGACAAATGGGAGTGTCGCACTGAGAATTCACAACTCCAGCCTAGGGAAATATTTAGAAATGTGCTTCATACACAAGAATACATGTTCCAATAGACTGAATATCTGAACAGCACAATTTTGTCACTGTGAAATCTTGTTCAAAGAGCTGAGAACCGAGTGTGACACTGTTTACATTTATTTTTCCCTTCAAAGAGTTGGAGTTTCCGGTAATTGGAGTTGGTGAAACACTGAAAAATTCATTTTCCTAGAGCTATAGAACAGTATGAAAGTATTGAGAACGCTAAGAAATGAAAATGGTGTTTAGGCTAGTGTTCCAAATAGAGTTTTAATGTGCCTTTAAAAAGCCGGTATGACACCCGTGTTAAAATGAAAACTCTCAGATCTCAAAACATCAGACATGTGGGACTTGTCAGACTGTCTCTAGAACTCTTGGAATATGTTTTAGAACCCGAACATCTCTACTGAATTTCAAATACTGGGAATTTGTATCCAAAGCGCTCAAAAGTTAGGATAGACTTTCAAGTGTTAATAATGGTTAAAGTGCTGGTATATTTGTCAAAAAACGCTGTTTGACCTAATTGGAATTGACAATGAATGAGCTTGAGTCACTGGAAGAAAATGACTCCAACTAGGGAAATTCAAAATGATAACCGAGGTGAATATATAAGATAGTGCTTCAATCACTAGGAATACATGAATAAAGGGCCTAAATATCTGTAACACATTGTTGCATTACAAGGAAATTGTGTTCAAAGAATATAGAACCTAGTTGGATACTGCATACATTTATACTTCAGGGACAATGAGTTGGCAATTTTCAGAGAAGCCTGGTGAGGCTGTTAAACCGGAAGAGAGGATGTCACCAAGGGGGAGTGGCCACGTGGGCAGGCTCAAGTGATCCCAGGTGATGATGATTTGGCCAGGGGACCAGCTGGGGTTGATGACATCATAGAGATTAGTTTTGGTGTTAGTGTTAGAGAATTGGGGTTCGGGCTAGGGTTAGGGTTAGGATAGGGGGTTCAGGCTAGCTAGGGTTCCGACGCAGGTTAGGGCTAGGTTTAGGGTTAGGGTTAGAGATTTAGGGACAGGGTTAGGGTCACGGTGTAGGAACATTGGGAATTCACAATGAAAGAGCTTCAACCACTGGTCAAATGGGAATGTCGCACTGAGAATTCACAACTCCAGCCTAGGGAAATATTTAGAAACATGTGCTTCATACACAGGAATACATGTTCCAATAGACTGAATATCTGAACAGCACAATTTTGTCACTGGGAAATCTTGTTCAAACAGCTGAGAACCGAGTGTGCCACTGTTTTACATTTTTTTCCCGTCAAAAGGAGTTGGCGTTTCCGGGAATAGGAGTCGGTGAAACACTGAAAAATTCATTTTCATAGAGCTATAGAACAGTATGAAAGTATTGAGAACACTAAGAAATGAAAATGGTAGTTAGTCTAGTGTTCCAAGTAGTGTTTTAATGTGCCTTTAAAAAGCCGGTATGACTCCCGTGTTAAAATGAATACTCTCAGAGCTCAAAACAACAGACCTGTGTGACGTGTCAGAGTGTCTCTAGAACTCTTTGAATATGTTTTAGAACCCAAACATCTCTACTGAATATTGAAGTCCTGGGAAAATGTATCCAAAGCGCTGTGAAAGGTAGGATAGACTTTCACGTGGTAATAATGGTTAAAACGCTGGTATATTTGTAAAAAAAAAAAAAAAAAACGCTGTTTAACCAAATTGGAATTCACAATGAAGGAGCTTGAGTCACTGGAAGAAAGTGACTCCAACTCGCGAAATTTACAATGATAACCTAGGGGAATATATAAGAACGTGCTTCAATCACAAGGAATACATAAATAAAGGGCCTTAATATCTGTAAAACATTGTTTCATGACAAGGAGATCATGTTCAAAGAACATAGAACCGAGTTGGATACTGGTTACATTTATAATTCAGGGTCAATGTGTTGGCGTTTTTTTGAGAGACACCTGGTTAGGCCGTCAAACCGGAAGTGGATGACGTCACCAAGGGGAGGGGCCAAGTGGGCAGGCTCAAGTGATCCCAGGTGATAATGATTTGGCCAGGGGACCTTCTGGGAGTGATGACGTCATCGAGGTTAGTGCTGGTGTTAGGGTTAGAGAATTGGCTTTCGGGCTAGGATAAGCCTTTGCCTTTGCCTTTGCCTTTGCCTTTGCCTTTGCCTTTGTCTTTGCCTTGGCCCTGCCTTGGCCTTGGCGTTGGCCTTGGCCTTGGCCTTTGCTTTGCCTTTTGCTTGCCTGAGCCTCGCCTCGCCTTTGCATTGCCTTGCCTTGCCTTTCCATTTGCATACTCACTCTGATTGGCTATGGGCATAGTGAAGGTATGGTCATTTTATGTGTTTGTCTATTATTAGGTAGGACAAGGAATTATACAGAAGAATTTGTGCCACCTTTGGTAGGAATAACCAAATATTTATTAAAATGGACACATTGACGGTGATATATCAATGATAAGAATATGTGTCAGAGCCCTTACTGGTTTGGCTCAGTGGATACAGAGATGGTCTGCAGACTAAAGGGTCCCAGGTTCAATTCTGGTCAAGGGCATTTAGCTTGGTTGTGGGCAAACTGCAAGTAGAAGTTGTGCAGGAGACTGCTGATTGATGTTTGTAACTCTCTACACCTCACTTCCGCTCTGTACAATCAATAATACATATGTATATATATATTTTTTTAAAAGAATATCTATCAGAAAAAGATGCATTATTTTTTAATTACTTTATTGATTAAGGTATCACATATTTGTCATCAACCCCCACCATAAAGATGCATTATTAATGTAACTTTACTTAATCTCCAAGTATTTCTGAAACATAAATTAAAGCACAAAAATACTTAGAAAAATAAAGTTCTCTATGAAAATGGAATGTAAATCCATGGAAACTAGGAAATCTGTGAAGAACAGGGACAGATTAAAAGAGGTCATGAACCAATTACGCAGACAGATATGGTCAGCATTATGAATTTGTAATGATGGCTTCAGTTTCATGCACACGTCAAGATTTATGAAACACTATAGTCAACACATGTAATTTACTCATTGCAGTTTTTATCAATGGTCCAAGAGAAAACAAATATAAGTTCAGCTATTCTGGAAGAACAGGTTTGGTAACTCTATACTAAATCCCCCTACTTATGCCCTCTGGGTGAGAGTCTCATCTCAATGACAGAAAAAGTAACAAACAATGAAGAACTTTCACCCAAACCCAAAAAAGCCACATCCCTGGACTAAAGACAGCCTTTGTATCCATGTTTTCCCCTGTATGAAGCCTCTGATGTTTACGAAGGGCAGTGCCATGGGTAAAAGATTTCCCACATTCACTGCATTGATAAGGCTTTTCTCCAGTGTGAACTCTCTGATGATATTGGAGACCACTGCTACATGTAAAACATTTTCCACATTCACTGCAGTGATAAGGCTTTTCTACATTGTGAACTCTCTGATAATATTGGAGAGCATTGCACCCTTTAAAAGATTTTTCCACATTCACTGAATTTATAAGGTGTTTCCCCTGTATGAAGTGTGTGTGATTACGAAGGGCAATGCGATAGGTAAAGGATTTCCCACATTCACTGCATTGATAAGGTTTTTCTCCAGTGTGAATTCTCTGATGATAATGAAGGGTAGTGCTCTGAGTAAAAGATTTTCCACATTCACTGTATTTATAAGGCTTCTCTCCTGTATGAACTCTCTGATGACTACGAAGGCTAGTATTCTGGGTAAAAGATTTCCCACATTCACTACATTTATAAGGCTTTTCTCCCGTATGAACTCTGATGATGACAAAAATTACTGCTAGTGCTGTAAGCTTTCCCACATTCACTACATTTATAAGGCTTTTCTCCCATATGAACTCTCTGATGTTGATGAAGGATGCATTTAGAGGGTAAAACATTTTTCACATTCACTGCATTGATAAGGCTTTTCTCCTGTATGAAGTCTCTGATGACAATAAAGATGACTGCTAGTGCTGTAAGCTTTCCCACATTCACTATATTTATAAGGCTTTTCTCCAGTGTGAACTCTCCGATGACAATGATGAATACTGTTACTGGTAAAAGATTTCCCACACTCATTGTACTCAGGAGGCCTTTCTCCTGTGTGAACTCTATGCTCATAATGGAGGACACTGCTACCGGTAAAAGTTTTTCCACATTCACTGACCTCATAAGGCCTTTCTCCAGTGTGCAAAGCTTTGTGATTACCTAGGCTGTTACTACTGCTAAAAGCTTTCCCAAATTCACTACACTGAGAAGGCCTTTCTCCATTGTGACCTTGCTGTTGATAATGAAAGCTAGAATATTTGGTAACATTTTTTTCCACATTCACAGCTATCAAAACACTGACTTCCAACATAGACACCTTTTTCCAAAATAAACATGTGGGTAAAACTAATGTCTTCCTTACATTCTTTTCTAGTGTAATCATTTTTTCGCCTTTGAAACGTCATCCCACACGTCAAAATTGCAGTTGGACTGTCCCTGGTCTGTGTACCCTTTAGGTGGAGATGTCCTGACCAGTTAAAGACACCATGCCCAACCTCCCCACATGTGAAACGATTCTGTGATACATTGAAATTGCAGCTGTTTGCAAATGAGATCCTGTCCACACCTGTATTGAAAGTGTCTCTCACGTGCTGTTGGTGAAATTTTACACAGCAGTAAAACGGTTTTGCACATGCGCCACACCTCAACAGTATCTGTCCGTGTTGTGTTCTCTGCAGATCAGTCAAGTGGAAAATGTTTCTCAAGACGATACCACAACTCTCACAGGGGTGGCTCTTCTGGGAAGACAAGGCTACCTTGGGATTCCTTGCCTGTGACACTCTTACAGAAACCTTCTGTTCAGTCGGGGTCTCAACTTTCTCTGCTCCACAGCAGCAACCTGAACAAAAGGAAAATCTGGTGAAGTACTTGTTGATGTTATGAAATCACAATATCTTTACCATAAATATTTATCAGTTATGACTAGAGAGATTTTCTAGACAAGTGAAGTAGACGCTGAGGAAATCGCTCTTAAAGTACATAATGTGGTCAGTCAACAATGGAAATATCACCACTGGAAGGACAGAAGCACAGGATGGGATACAAAGAGGAGAAGAATTCTCTACTCATTGTTCCTGCACAAAGGCTTTTTTGAGGACCTTACCTGCTGGCCATGTGAGTCCGTATAGAATCATTTGAAGGTGCTCATACCCATAAACATTAATTGTATTAGAGCACACGAGGTTCAACGTCAATATAATAATACTTGTGCACTCCAAGGTGGTGCAGGCACGGTCCAACGTTGGTTTGTAGTAAAGAGAGAACTGTGAAAGAGGCAAAGGTGCAAAGTCCAGAGAGGTTAAGGTTATCCGTGGGCTGGAAATCGGAGTAGAAATGATCACTATTCAACCTGTGTCGTTGGCAAAGTATCAATAATAACCCAAAACAAGCATAACTGGGTAAGGATTGGGCAACAGTAAAAACACTGATGATGAATAAAATGAGTTTCTAGTTATGAATGTAACAAAGGTCAGGCGTGAAAGCTTCCCCAACGACCCTTCAACAAGGCAAGACCGCCTGTGGGTCCACTGTGTCATTCATAAAGTCACATTTCTTCTGTGATGCACAAATGATTCTTCCCCTTAAAGCCCATTTGAGCCATTGCATGGGATAAATAATGCGAATCTTCAAAGAAAAACAGAAAAGATGGATGATCAACGCTGTGGTAGAACAACAAAGGACAAATGAGATCACAGGCAAAAGACCTATGTGAGTGACATCAGAAAATTGGCAGGAGCAGAAATATGAGCATCTCCCCCCCATCCCAGTGTAAGTAAACAGCTATGCATGAACAAAGAAGCCCACAGGAAATGGGAATCAGGGTACCATGGAGACACACAGTATTACAGACACAAATAAAGGAGAACTGTACAGAAAGGATGACTGGAAAGATTGGGTGAACAAACATATGTGAAGACACCCACAGTCAAAAACAAGGGTCCTCCAGCAGCCTCTGTGCTTCTGCTATCATTGGCCATAGTGGCTTCTTCAAAAAATACTGGAAATCATTGTGTTTAAAAACCACAGACTGCCTTGGCCAGTATTGCTCAGTTGGTTGGAGCATCGTCCTGTATAACAAAGCGTCTAGGATTCAATTTCCAGGCAAGGCACATATCAGTATGCGGGTTCCATTTCCAATTAGTTTGTGTGCAGAAGGCAGCTGATTGATGTTTTTCCCCTCACACCCTCACACTGATGTTTTCTCTCTCTCTCTCTCTCTCTCTCTCTCTCTCTCTCTCTCTCTCTCTCTCTCTCTCTCTCTCTCTCTCTCTCCCTCTTTATCTGAAACCAATATTAAACAAAGAAATAAGAACTTCAAGGTAGCCATAGCCGGTTTGGCTCAGTGGATAGAGCATCAGACTGCAAACTAAAAGGTCCCAGGTTCTTTCCCAGTCAAGGGCACATGCCCAGGTTGTGGACTCGATCCCCTGGGGTGGGGGGGGGGGGGGGGGGGGGGGGGCGGGACCTTGCAGGGAGCAGCCAATCCATGATTTTCTATCATCATTGATGTTTTTCTATCTCTCTCTCACTCTGCTTTCCTCTCTTAAATCAATAATGTGTGTGTATATATATATATATATATATATATATATACACACACACACACACACACACACACACACACACACACACACACACACATATATATATATATATATATATATATATATATATATATATATATATATATATATGTATGTATGTATTTTCAAGTACCCAAACACAAAATAGAACTCAAAAAAGTTTAGAGACAAAGTAAATAAAAAGACCACTTACCAAAATTCATTTACAAAATTCAGAAAATGCAATTCTAAGAGGACTTTTCATAGGGATAAATGCTTACATTATGAAAACAGATCTCAAAAAACCTAACCTACCATCTCAGGAATCTAGAAACACAACAAGAATGTAAACCCAAAGTTTGCAAAGGAAGGAAACAACAAATATTTGAACAAGCATCAATAAAAGGGAGATAAGATAAAATAAAAGGATACCTGATGGGTTTTTTAAAAAAAAAAACAACAAAAGTTGGCAAACCTGGAGCTAGACTAAAGCAAAAAAAAAAAAAAAACAAAAAAACAAGCTTCAAAGAAATGAAAACAGAAATGAAAGTTAAGACAATGCACCTCACATTATGAACCACAAAACATCATAAGAGATGTTGATGTTAGGAAATGAAATGACCCTCCATAGAGAAATTTGTCAAGATCCTATTTGAGCTTCTGAAATTAATAAACAAATTCAGAGCCCTGTCCAGGTGGCTCAGTTGTTGAGTATGTGGTCCCAATGCACCACAGTTGTGGGTTCCATCCCCCATCAGGGCACATGTAGGGGAGAATCAATGAATGCATAGATGGGTAGAACAGCACATCAATGTTTCCCTCTCTTTCTCTGTCTCCCTTCCTGTCTCTAAAATCAATAAATAAAGGCTGCCCAAGTACAGGTCAGTGATTGAGCATCGGCCCATAACCTAGGACATTACAATTCCATTCCTTGTCAGGGCACATGCACAGGTTTTTTTGGGTTCACTCTCCAGTGGGGGGCATACAGGAGGTAGCTGATCAATGACTCTCTTTTATTATTCATGTTTCTATGTCTCTCTCTTCTTCTCTTCCTCTCTGAAATCAATAAAAAATATATTTTAAAAATAAAGAATTTAAAGAATAAATAAGAACCCTGGCCCATGTCGCTCAGTGCTGAGAGTGCCTGCCTGTACACTGGAAGGTCACGGGTTCGATTCCTAGTAAAGTGCAGGGACGTGGATTTCAGGTCTGATCCCCCCTCTTAGTGGCAGCACATGAGGGAGGCAATTAAATGATGTTTTCTCTCTCTCTCTCTTTCTCTCGTCTCTCCTCTCTCTCCCTAAAAAAAAAAAATCAGTGGAAAAAAAATATTCTCACTCTTCGGGTGAAGATAAAAGAAGAATAAGGAATGAAATTCCAGAAAAGTTACGGAAGAGTACATTCAAGATGGCGGTATAGGCAAAGGCCTGTACTCGCTGCCTCCCACAACCCCATCAAAATTAAAACTAAAATACAGAACAACCATCAGCCAGAACCTCTGGAAAGCTGGCTGAAAGAAGTGTTATGACTAGAGAAGTAAAGAAGACAGCACACGGAGACTGGTAGGAGGTGCGGAGGCACAGAAGGTGCAGGTCCTGTACCCATGTGGGCCACTTTTTTAATTGGGAGCGAGGTCGTCTCTGCAGAGGTCACCTGGAGGAGCAAGGGGTCCCAATCCCACAGAAGATGTCCAGCCCAGGGTCCCAGAGCTGGGGAGAAGACCCTACTGGCAGTAAGAACTACGGGCTGTAAAAACCAGTGCATATTGGGGCTCAGTGACACAGAGGCTGCAGGTGACCCCAGTTGCCCCTCTTACAATGCCAGCACCACAAACTGAATTTACAAGCTCCCACTTCCTCTGAATTATACTGCTGGACAAACCTCGGAAGCGGGGAAGGCGGGGGACCCAGACAATTATGAAGAGAAAATGGACTGGCATCGGGGATGGAACTTGAGGGCGGCTTTCTCCCAGATGGAGGTGGTCACAGCAGTCATTACACCTATGCTGGGACATTCTGGGTGCCAGGGCTGACTGGCAGCCATTTCTGTTTGCTTCGCCCTGGTGTTTCCCTGAGACCACACCAAACCCACTTTACAAGCCACCCAAGCTGTGTGCTGCAGCTTTTGTATACGAATGGCCTGTCCTTGCTCAGGCTAAAATCTGTCAAACAAGTTGCAGTTGGGTCAGGAAGTTCCAAAACTATCAATAAAGCCCAAGACCTGGCACCAGCACTAGCCTTCCTTGCTTCACAGCTGGACCTTGTCGGGGCCCTTCCAAACCCAATACAAAGAGGATATTCTGCAGATTTCTCTGTAGATCCTGCTGGGTGGCCCTAGTCGGTGGCTGACTTTACACCTCCCTAGAGACCCAAGAGCCAGCGTACCCAGTGGGCAGTGTCATACCATACCAGCTTACAACTCTTTACATCCATAAGCAACACACTCAAGGAGCAGACTCACTGAGCACCAAAGCCCCACTGAAGCAAGTCCTGCTCCATGGGGGTGTCTCCTGCACAGCAGCTCTCCCACTATATTCACAGTAGTCCCCATAGATGCTAAAATCCTCAACAAAATTCTAGCAAATCGGACCCAGAATTACATTAGAAAGATCATACAGCATGACCAAGTGAGATTTATTCTGGGGATGCAAGGATGGTACAATATCCACTAATCAATAAACATGATACATCACATAAACAAATTAAAAGACAAAAATTATATAATCATATCAACTGATGCAGAAAGAGCATTTGACAAAATCCAACACCCTTTCTTGATAAAAACTCACAGAAAAGTGGGAGTACAGGGATCATACCTCAACATAAATAAAGCGTTATATAAGAAACCTACAGCCAACATTATACTCAGTGGTCCAAAACTAAACCCATTTCCCCTAAGAACAGGAACAAGACAGGAATGCCCACTTTCACCACACCTGTTTGACATAGTATTGGAAGTGCTAGCCATAATGATCAGACAAGAAGAAGAAATGAAAGGCATCCAAATTGGAAAAGAAGTAAAAGTAGTATAAATGAAAGACAGGACATTACACCTGACATTGAAGCACAATGGTGCATAAGAATTGTTGACAAATGACATGAACTTACATGGAGAAAACTGTAAAGAACTTGTTATGCCCAGATTTCATGATCCCCAGAGACCACCAGGGAGCAGCCGAGCCCAATGCAAAAGCAAAAGAACCTTTATTCGTGCTAGCATGACCTCCCGTCTCCAATAGTCACCGGCGCAGTGGCAGGAGAGAGAGAGAGAGGCTTGGGAGAACAAAGGCTTTATAGGGGGTCCAAAGCAGTGGGCAGGGGGAACGTTCGTGGCCCCCATCGATTGGTCAGGGGGCAGGATCAGGGGTCTGGTTATGCAGGGGTACTGTGCAGTTTGCCTAATTTGGACTGAGTCCACTTCTCTGCATTCCTATTGGCAGGTTTGTGCAGCTGTTACATTCTCGCGGTTTACAGGGAAGGGCAGCAAGAAGAGTTGCAGAACGGCGGGTACAGAACAAAAGAAACATTATAAAAGTAACAAAAAGAACTTCATGGAGTCAACCTAGTTTAGCTCTATCATTCCCCCCTTGTCATGAGACTTACAGGCCCAATCATGGGTCAGTTGGTACTCCCATTTCTTCTTCCGTTGGTAGATGCTTATACCAAGTGTGTAGCACCATCATCTGTACGACCCCTACTCGTTCCTTGATGAACCAAACTAATCTATTGATGATGTAGGGGCCGAAGGTCAGCAGCAGGAGTAGGATTATAAGGGGCCCAATAAGGGCAGAGACGAGGGTGGCGAACCAGGGCAAACATAGAAGTACAGGGTTCGGAGAGCCTTTGGATAATTATACCCTCCGAAGAATGCGGGGGGGGAGTACCGGATGTCAGGAAAGAAAGTCTGGAGGTCTACCTGAAGTTCTGGAAATCACGTGTCTCTAGGGTGTAACTGGGAAGTCTGATTAAGTATAGTTCCTGAGCTCGTGTCTATGATCTGCCAGGTGATGTTGAAGCGGGTGTGAGGACTCCCGGTGGTGGGAGTGGCCGCAAGCAGGGTTACCAGCATCAACCAGGTTGAGAACGTCGCAGCTTGAGCTTGAGCGGGTTGCATTGGTCTCGACTAATGCTCCACTGGGCGATGAAGTCTTCCCGGATCGCTGAGGGGTCTGTTGGCCGAACGTGGGTGTGATGGACCCAGGTCGCGACACCGTCTACTTTGAGAGCGGTGGGGGTCATCAGCACCACGACATAGGGACCCTTCCAACGTGGCTTAAGGGTCTCCTGGCGGTGTCTCTTGACGTAGACCCAGTCCCCGGGCTTATGCTAATGAGGAGTCGGGGCTGGGCCAGTCTCATAGATAGCTCAGAGAGGTGCGCGGCCAAATGTCCTCGTGCGCCCTCTGGAGCCCTCTCAAGGAAAGAAACAGTTCTTGACTTTCAAATTCTGCAAGAAATTCGGCTTTAAGGTTAGGGATAATAGGGGGTGGCCGGCCGAACATGATCTCATAAGGAGTAAAACCCAGGGTGTAGGGGGAGTTCCTAACCCGGTAAAGGGCATATGGAAGGAGCGCCACCCAGTCCCCGCCAGTCTCCATGGTCAATTTGGTAAGGGTCTCTTTTAGAGTTCTATTTATTCTCTCTACCTGCCCTGAGCTTTGGGGCCTATAAGCGCAATGTAATTTCCAATTTGCCCCAATGGCCTTGGCCACTGCCTGCGTTACCTGAGAGACAAAGGCTGGTCCATTGTTTGACCCTATCTCAGCGGGAAAACCGTACCTGGGCGAGATGTCTTCCAGCAGCTTCTTAGCTACCGTCTGAGCTGTTTCATGCTTAGTTGGGTATGCTTCTACCCGTCCAGAGAAGGTATCTACAAATACTAAAAGATATTTATAGCCATACTTTCCTGGTTTAACGTCAATGAAGTCGACCTCCCGTTGTGCTCCAGGCTTGGTTCCTCTGAGCCTGGCTCCTTTTTTCACTCGGCCCGGTTCTCGCATTTGTGAGTTGACAGGTCTTGCAGGCAGATGCAACCTACTCTATTTTAATGTCCTGCTGGTGGATCTTAATTCTGGCGTGTCGGATTAAGTCCTTTAATTTTCGTGCCCCCAGGTGAGTGGACCGGTACATGTGATTTATCATGGACACTCCAAGTTGGTCTGGCAGTATGAGCTCCCCTTGTGGTGTATACCACCACCCCTTCTCCTCCTGTGCTTGGGGAAGCTTCCTAATGCGCTGTAACTCCTCCAGGGAATATCCTGGCTGAACTGGGTGCCCTGGGTCTGGGAGCTGTAGGGCCATGGTGGGAATCGGAGAAAGGGCTACTGCCTTGGCCGCCTGGTCAGCCCTGTGGTTTCCTCTTGCCACTGGGTCGTCAGCCTACTGGTGCCCTTGGCAGTGTATGATGGCCAATTTGGCGGGGAGCCATAAGGCCGAGAGCAAGTCGAGTATCTCCTGTTTATTCTTTATAGTCTGCCCCTCTGCTGTTAGTAACCCTCTTTCATGGTAGACTGTCCCATGAACATGAGCGGTGGTGAACGCATAACGGCTGTCTGTGTAGATGTTGAGCCGCCTTCCAACTCCCAGTGTCAGGGCCTTGGTGAGGGCCACAAGCTCTGCTCTCTGGGCTGATGTCCCGGAGGGCAGGGCCTCTGCCCATACAGTGTCCGTTTCAGTGACTACAGCTGCACCCGCATACCTGCTTCCGTCCTGTACGAAGCTTCTTCCGTCCGTGAACCAGGTGACGTCTGCATCTGGAAGGGGCTGGTCGGTCAGGTCCTTCCGGAGCCCATGCACTTGCTCTAGGATTCCTGCACAGTCATGTAGGGGGGCATCTAGGTTGGGGTCAGGCAGTAGGGTTGCAGGATTGAGGGCCGCACTGGGGTGGAACCGCACTCTGGGAGGGTTGAGCAGGAGGCTCTGATAATGGGTCATACGTGTGTTGCTCATCCATCTATCAGGAGGCTGTTTCAGGACTCCCTTTATGGCATGTGGGGTTGTGATCCAGATTTTCTGCCCCAGGGTCAGTTTATCGGCGTCCTTGACTAAGAGCGCTGTCGCCGCAATAATTCTTAGGCATGACGGCCAGCCGGCAGCTACAGGGTCTAACTTCTTGGACAAATAAGCCACCAGGCGGCTCCAGGGGCCTAGGGTTTGAGTCAGGACCCTTTCGCTATTCCTTTGTGTTCATCTACGAAGAGATGGAAGGGCTTCGATGTCTGGCAGGCCCAGGGCCGGAGCGTTTAGGAGGGCTTTCTTTAACTGCTTAAAGGCTGTCTCCTCTCTCCCAGTCCATTCAAATGCCTTTCCCTCCTTGGTTGCCTCGTATAGAGGCCTGGCAATCTCTGCGAAACCCGGTATCCAGAGGTGGCAGTAGCCAGCCGATTCTAGGAATTCCCTTACTTCCCTTCGGAAGGTGGGGGTTGGGATTTTCAAAAGTCTCTTTTCTGGCATCTGACAGCTGCCGCTGTCCACCCTCCAGGATGTATCCCAGGTAACTCACCCTTTCTCTGCATATCTGGGCCTTCTTCGCAGAAGCCCGGTACCCAAGGGCCCCCAGGGAGGCCAGCAGGTCCCTTGTCCCCTGCTTGCAGTCTTCAGCCGTGTCTGCTGCAATCAGGATATCGTCCACATACTGAAGGAGAGTGAGGTTGGGGGGTGTGTTCTCCGGTACTCACCCAGGTCCTCGTGCAGGGCCTCGTCGAAGATGGTGGGCGAGTTCTTGAACCCCTGAGGCAGCCGGGTCCATGTCAGTTGTCTGCTGTAGCCCTCTTCCAGGTCATGCCACTCGTAGGCGAACAGGGGTTGACTGCGGGGTGCCAGCGGCAAACTGAAAAAGGCATCCTTCAAATCTAACACAGTATACCAGACACGGGAGGGGCGCCAGAGAGCTTAGGAGAGTGTATGGGTTGGGGACCGTTGGATGTATGTCCATAACTCTTTTATTTACTTCCCAGAGGTCCTGTACTGGCCGGTAGTCATTCGTGTGGGGCTTCTTGACTGGCAGGAGGGGGGGTGTTCTAGGCAGACTGGCAGGGGACCAGCACCCCTATGCCCCTCAGTCTCCGAATGTTTGGCTGAATTCCCTTCCGGGCTTCCTGAGGCATGGAGTACTATTTGACTCTCACCGGGCCTTCCCCTGGTTTTTAACTCTCCCAGGACTGGGGCCCTGTGGGCGGCGAGCCCCACTCCCCCTGTCTCCGCCCAAGCCGTGGGGAACCCCTACCGCCATTCATCCATGCTGTCCTCTACTGGAGAGGCTTTTTGGTGAAGCTGATACTCATCCTCCCGCCTCATGGTCAGGACCTGAATGGGGTGGCCCTCGCCATCAGTAACCTGAGGCCCCCCTTGTCTGAAAGTTATTTGAGCTCTGATCTTTAGTGAGCAAGTCTCGTCCTAACAGTGGGTAGGGGCATTCCTGAATTACCATAAAAGAGTGGGATACCCAGCCTGTCCCTAAATCCACCGTTCTTCGGGTAGTCCATGAATACTGGTTCATACCAGTTGCCCCTTGCACCCAAGACTTCTCATTTGCTAATTTTCCTTGAGGCGTACGGAGGACCGAGTGTTGTGCTCCAGTGTCGACAAGGAAGTCAATAGGGGTCCCCTCCATGCTAAGAGTTACCCTGGGCTCGGGGAGGGGGTCCGAACCCCGACTCCCCTAATCACTCAGTTCATCTAGCTCTAGGACCTTCACTCGATTTGCTTCGCCTCCCTTTTTGCTGGCCTTTTTCGGACACTCTTGTTTCCAGTGCCCAATCTCCCTACAGTAAGCACACTGATCTTTCTGCAGCTTCCGCCTCCCGCCCCGGGCGGTCCCCTTACCGTCCTCCTGGTTGCCGGCAAGTCGGCGGAGACGGCGGTTCCGTTCCTCGGAAGAGTCCGTGGTGGTGGTGAGCAGGATCTTAGCTAGGTCTCGGGTTTGCTTACTGCTGGCAGCCGCCACAGCGCGAGCCTGTTTATCTCCAGGCGGCTCCCGATTGTTGTACACCTTCTCGGCTACTATCAGCAAGTCCTGCAGACTTTTCTCTCCTAATCTATATACCTTCTGCAATTTTCTCCTAATGTCTGCAGCCGATTGGTTTATGAAGTCCATGACAACAGCCGCCTTGCTTTCGGGAGCCTCTGGGTCCATGGGGGTATAGGTATGGAATGCCTCCATGACTCGCTCTAGGAAGGCTGCTGGAGACTCATCTCTTTCCTGTTGAACATTCCCTACCTTGGCCAGATTAGTCGGCTTCCGAGCAGCCATGCGGAGACCCCCCATTAGAGTCTGGCGGTAGACCCGGAGCCTCTCCTTACCTTCTGCTGTGTTGAAATCCCATTCAGGCCCAGTTAGAGGAAAGGAGATATCTATCTGAGCCTGGTTGGTGGTAGAATTCCCGTCTGCGCCCGGAACCAACTTTTGGGCCTCATTGAGTATCCTCTCCCTCTCCTCGGTGGTGAATAGGACCTGCAAAAGCTGCTGACAGTCATCCCAAGTCGGCTGATGGGTGAAAAAGACAGAGTCTAGTAAATCAATAAGCCCTGCCGGCTTCTCAGAAAACTTAGGATTCTGACCTTTCCAATTGTAAAGGTCACTAGTGGCAAAAGGCCAGTAGTGATAGGGCTGATTTCCCCCCGCGTCTGGAGAACCGGTGGCTTGCAGGGGTAGAATGGTGGAGTCAGCGGCAGAGGCAGTGGCGGAGGCAGTCTGCTCCCTTTGAGCCCTTTGTCTGGTAAGGGGCGGGCTTCCCACTGGAGCGCCTCCGCCCCCTGCTCTCAGAACAGGGTCTGCTTCCCCAAGAGGGGGAGGATTGCATCTCTCCGGCATCCTAGGTGGCTGATACAGGGGAGGAAAAATTAATTCTTCCTCGGTTCCCCCCTATAAGACAGGGTAGAGTGGTGCTGAAGGCTGGGTGACTTTTTTTTTCCTCCTCCTTCTTACAGACTTCTACATATGAACAAATAATTACAACCAGGCAGACAAACAAAATATTAAATAAACATCTGTACTTATACCATTTTATTAAACAAGTATTCTTATAGTCTTGGGACCTGAGCAGATAACAGGAACACTGCCTCTAAGTCCCCTGATGGGGGCCTCCCTTTCCCATATCCCAGGACAGGATTCTTGACCCATGTTTCAGCAAAACAGAAATGGCACTCATGTTGGACAAAGGAAACAAGATTAATAGACTGCAAATCTCCGCGGCCCCGGCACAGCTGCCGCTTTTTCTGGCTCCGCTGACACCACCACCGCAGGCCAGTGGGTGGGACCAGTGTGTTAAAGGAAAAAAAGTTAAAACCACTCCTGGAGTCCGCCAGAGACTGTGAAGGAAAAGTCATCCTGCAGTCCGGCTCGGGGAGGGACAGGTTACACATAGAGCGTTATTCCAGGAGAGGCAAAACCTTGCAAGGAACCTTGATAAAAAGCGCAGTAATTTAATCATACAGTCAAAGGTTAAACAGGAAGGGAAGAACCACTCAATGTCCTCTAAGAGGATTTCAACTAACTGACAACAAACTGACAAAACCTTGACAAATCAAAACTCAACAAATAATACACACATAGGGCCTAAATATGACAGACAAACACAAGACAAAAAGACAAAACAAACAGTCCTGACACCAACACGAAAAAAACACAAAACAAACACCTGTCGGGAGGGAGAGCCTCCAGCCCCTTCTGGGGGGTCCCTCTCCTCTCCCTCAGGAGGGAGATTTCTTGCAAGCTGAAAGCCTGGATGGCCTCCTGAAAGAAAAGATCTTTAATCCAGTTACAGATGCTATCAGAATCAGGATGAGAGAGGAAGGGAAAGTCCAGGTTATGTCCTCTATGAGGATCCTAATAACTGAAAACACTAAGTTAAACAAATGGTTAACGGGTCTATAGAGAGTTAATAGTAACTTCAGCCTTAGTTCCACGTTGGACTATGATGTCACCAGCAGGGACAGGGCCTGTAAATCTCTCTGCCCTTCAGAGCTGTGAGCCCTGTCCTTGGAAGTCTCCCAGCACCAAAAGAGATAAGAAAGCCATAAATAAAAGTTCTTTGTTCTTTGAAATGTAGCAAACTCACAAATCAGGAGTGGGCTGAGTCTGTCCCATAATGTCCATTCAGTAAGTTCACAGAATAAAACAGAGAAACACAAACACAGACAAACAAAGGGCCCCAGAGAACAGTCTTCCAACTCCGTGGAAGCAAAACCAAAAGCTAGACGACAGCCTCACGCCGACCGGCAGGAGCGACCCGCCTCGTCTCAGATTGTGAGGGGAATACACGTCCCTCCTGAAGGAGAATCAGAACGTCTCCCGATTCCTCCCGCCCGTGGTCTTCCAGTGCGTCCACCTAGACCGCTTCGGGCACCGCCAGAAATTCAGATTCGAGCTCACACAAGAGACAAAAGACAAAAGGTGGCCAGTCAGGTTCTCCGGGTCTGAGGTCCCTCCGGGGTCTTGGGGATCCCGGGCGGGCCCCCAAATGTTATGCCCAGATTTCATGATCCCCAGAGACCACCAGGGAGCAGCCAAGCCCAATGCAAAAGCAAAAGAACCTTTATTCGTGCTAGCACGAGCTCCCATCTCCAACAGTCACCAGCGCAGCGCGGGGGAGAGAGAGAGAGGCTTGGGAGAACAAAGGCTTTATAGGGGGTCCAAAGCAGTGGGCAGGGGGAACGTTCGTGGCCCCCGTCGATTGGTCAGGGGGCAGGATCAGGGGTCTGGTTACGCAGGGGTACTGTGCAGTTTGCCTAATTTGGACTGAGTCCACTTCTCTGCATTCCTATTGGCAGGTTTGTGCAACTGTTACATTCTCGCGGTTTACAGGGAAGGGCAGCAAGAAGAGTTGTAGAACGGCGGGTACAGAACAAAAGAAACATTATAAAAGTAACAAAAAGAACTTCATGGAGTCAACCTAGTTTAGCATTATCAAACTCACTATAAACTTCCAAAATTAATTTAAAAAATTCAGAACACTAGCGAGGTGGCTCGGTTTGTGAGAGTGTGGATCCCACGGGCCAAGGTAGTGGGTTTGATTTTCCATCAGGGTACACGCAGGGGGCAGCCAATGAATAAAAATATGGGTGGAAGAGAACAATATCTGTGTCTCACTCACTTTAAAAGCAATAAACAAATCCTACCTTATATACTAAAATATAATATGCAAATCACCCAAAAGGCTGAATGCCCAGTCGCTATGACAAGCACTGACCACCAGGGAACAAAAGCTCAACGCAGCAGCTGCTCTTCCTCATCCCCACCTCCCACCCCCCACCCCTGTGGGAGCTGGTAAGAGGACACAGGCCGACAGCCAAGACAGGTGCGGGGGGCGGTGAGTGGGTGGGGGACCCCCTCATCGTCCAGCCTACTGCCCTAAAGAGGATTGGAGAGGAAGTAAAGAAGGCACCAATCCCTGATTAAGATAAGGCCCAAATAAATATAGACGTGGGACAGCTCTAGACTGATTCACAAGGCCACTTCTGGAGAGCTCCAGGAAATCCTGTCAAAATGTGGAGCCCTGCGCTTGTGCAGCTGAGACCAGGATCCCAAATAACTTTGAGTCGGAGCGAGAAAAACAAGCCCCTTCACACAGGCCCCACTCCAGGCCCCCTGTCCCGTATTCCCTGTCCATGCCCCGCCTCGGGCGTCATCTCCTTCTGGCTCCACAGAGAGAGCAGCTGGGTGGCCGCAAGCCCAGGACTGTGGATCTGGCAGGTTGGGCTCTCAGCCTCCATGTGCAACACTTTCCAGCACCCCTGCCGGCTCTGTCAACACCTGTGCACCGGTGGACTTGGGGCGACAGAGTCTGCAAAGGAGAGGACTTTGGGGTGGGGGAAGGGTGCACCCAACCTAGGCCTGGAGCCAGCTTGGCTCTGCACAGCCGCGCTGCCCTGATGAAAGTGCGCATCCAAGTTGTGGGTGTCCACTTGGCCGAGACCAAGAGGCTGGGGGCAGAGGCGGGGCAGCAGGGCTGATGTCCCTGGGGAACATGGTGGGTGCAAGAAAATGTGCACCCGGCCACCAGTAGTAAATAAAAAAGAAATTTTTAAAAAAGTTCCAGGATAAAATATCAACATACAAATATCAGTTCCATTTCTAAATACTAACAGTGGATTTTTTGATAAAGAAAGGAAGAAAGGACCCTCAGTGGTGTTGCTCGGTTGATTGATCATTTTCCCATGAACTGACAGGCCACCAGTTCTATTGCTGGTCAGAGCACATGCCCAGGTTGTGGGCAAGAACCCAGGTAGGGAGCGTGCAGGAGGCAGCTGATCGCTGTTTCTCAGCTGGATGTTTCACTCTCTCTCTCTCTCCATTCCTCTCCTTCTAAAAAATCAACAACAACTCATTAAAAAATAAATGAAGGAAACAGTCAAGTTTAAAATAAGCAAAAAAAAAGAATAAAATACTCAGGAATAAATTTAACCATAAAGATGTAACATCTGTACACCTAACGCTAGAACACAGTGGTGAAAGAATGGGAGAAACCACAAAAAAAAGTGAAACGATATCCGGTGTTCTTGCATTTGAAAAATTAATATCCTTAAAATCCTGTTCTGCCCAAAGCAATCTCCAAATCAAATTCAATCTGGATGATAACTCCAATCTCAGAAACCTCAAATGATCTCAAATAGCAAACTTAATCTTAAGCAAGAACAAGCGTGGTGGCATCACAGTTGCTGTTTTCAATCTATTACAAAGCCAAAGCAACCAAACAGTTCGGTATTGAAATACAACCAAAAACAAAGGCAAAAAACACAGAAATAAACCCAGGCCCATAGGTTCAGGTAATCTTTGACAAAACCACAAGAAATCTTAAAAAAGGACAGTTTCGCCCGGACCAGTTTGGCTCAGTGGATAGAGCATTGGACTGTGGACTTACGGGTCCCCACGTTCGATTCCGGTCAAGGGCATGTACCTTGGTTGCGGGCACATCCCCAGTGGGGAGTGTGCAGGAGGCAGCTGATCGATGTTTCTCTCTCATCCATGTTTCTAACTCTCTATCCCTCTCCCTTCCTCTCTGTAAAAAATCAGTAAAATATATTTTAAAAAAAGAAAAAGGAAAAAAAAAAGGACAGTTTCTTCAATGAGGGTTATTGAAAAAACAGGTACTCATATGGAAAACAACAAAAGCACTGATAAACATTTATTCAGATTGCATGAAAAAAATTAAACGTCCATGTTAAAACTTTGAAGTTCTTCAAGATGACCCAGGGAAACCGATTGGAGACTTGTTTTGGACATGATTTCTGGGATGTGGCACCAACCACCGGGCAACAAAAGAGAAAATCAACAGTCAGAGCTAAAACAAATCAAAGTGCTTTTTCCCAGCACAAAAGCAATAACAAAATGAAATGAAAAGGAAATCAACTGGAGGATGGGAGACCATACTTGGAAATCATAGGAATATATTGAAGATATGTGCATTTGGATCAGATCAACCAAATAAAGCAAATATTGTGATACAGAGAGAAAGTCATGTTATGTAACACAATAATAAAGGCCACAAAGAAGACAACAGTGTTGCTGAAAACATTCTATATCAGCGGTCAGCAAATTCATTAGTCAACAGAGCCAAATATCAACAGTACAACGATTGAAATTTCTTTTGAGAGCCAAAATTTTTAAACATAAACTATATATAGATAGGTACATTGTTATTAACTTAATTAGGGTACTCCTAAGCTGGCCTTTGCTAAAAACTCAAGGGGCCAAAGAGCCACATGTGGCTTGCGAGCCACAGTTTGCCGAACACTGTTCTGCATCAATTCATTAAAATCACTTTATGGGTAAACACTGGTAGAAATTTAGCCTGATGGAAAAATAGCCACACTAGGCTTCCTAAATACAGAGTTGCCAAAAGCATGGAATTTTCTGTTTATATAAAAGAATAAGTGACTGACGGTAAGTCCGTCGACCAACCATCCCGTAAACGGGATACGCATTGGCAATTTAAAACTAAACCTTGATGCCCTGGCCGGTTTGGCTCATTGGATAGAACATCAGCCTGAGGACGAATAGGTTCTGGATTGAATTCCAGTCAAGGGCACGTACCTCAGTTGCAGCCTTGATCAACCCTAGTTGGGCAGATGCAGGAGGCAACCAATTGATGTGTCTCTCTTACCATTGATATTTCTCTCTCTCTCTTCCCCTCCCTTTCTCTCTGTAATCAATTAAAAAAAAAAGTTGACTTTCACAATGCAAATACATATAAAGTGCTAGCTGGTGCCAATCGCGTACGTGTGATTCAATCTGTCATTGTGGACCATGAATTTGGTCATTTTTGTTGACATTCTGAAGCTGAAAGAAAGCAGTGTCAATGACAAAATGTACCTGTTAATAAATCACAAGGAAAAACTCCAGACAGAGTAGGAATATTCCCTACCTAAATCCCTTTTCAGACATGGTCAGTTATATTTTGCTTCCTCTCGAGTTCCAAGAGCCTGTGACATTAAAGTTGTAAATATTTTATCACAAAAGAAATTAGTCAAGCACTCTGAAAAGGGGTTTTTACTCTTAATGTGGTAAACAGGGAGATATTAGAATAAGTTTAATCAATTATCAGTCATTGCTTTCATCAATATTTTATCTATATCATGTTTGTGTAAGTCTTTGTTGTTATATCATGCTGTAATTTTCTCTATTTATTAATAAATTTATATACTATTTTCATATACATTTTACTAATTTTCTTTCGTCTCTGACACTTCAATTATAGAGAAGGGGCCAGTAGTGATATTAAGATGTTTCTTCTAATTAATTTCCTTTCAATGTGCTGGAATCCGAGCAGTGGACCACTAGTTTGTAAATAAAACAAGAATTCAATATTTGGAAAGCACAATTCAACATATGCAAAAGGAGATGTATTTTACTATAAACTAGAAAAAGTATTCAAAACACACAATAGCAAATAAATATGGTTAAAAATTGGAAGAAAGCCCTGGCTGGTTTGGCTCAGGGGTTGAGCATCCATCTGTGAACCCAGTAGGTCACGGTTAGGTTCATGGTTAGGGTACATGCCCGGTTGTGGGCTGGATCCCCAGAAGGAGGCATGCAGGAGATACCCAATCGATAATTCTCTCTCATGATCTCTCTCTCTCTCTCTCTCTCTCTCTCTCTCTCTCTCTCTCTCTCTCTCTCCCTTTCTTCCCTGTAATCAATTAAAAAAAAAATATTTAAAAAATATAGGACTAAGGATGTAGACACTACTTAAAAAAATACGTACAAGTGACTAACAGGAATAAAGAATATGTTTTTACTCACTACTCAATTGGAATCCATTAGACTCCCTGCCACACAATCAACCACAAACCCTCCCCCACCATTTTGGTAGAGCAGGTGTTGTAATTAAAGGATAGAATGGAGCAGTGCAATCAAACCAACCCTGCCAACCATAGCAAAAACCTAGAAAACTGGACAAATCAAGCAATGTGTACAGTCCACAGGTGAGGACAGAGCATCCCTGGAAGTGAGGGGGCATAAGAAATGCAAAGCCAATTCCCAGGAACCAGCCAGAGTGAAGGTCTTACCCAGGGAGGATACAAGTTCAAAGTTCTCCAGCATCACATTCAGGTACAGCTGTCTCTGATCCTCATCAAGAAGGCTCCATTCCTCCCTGGAAAAGTACAGGGCAATGTCTTCAAAGGTCACGCCAACCTGTCAGAATTGAGATAATTGAAACCAGTTGAAATTTTGAGAACTAGCAATCCTACTCCTTACACATCTTCCTCACCCTCAACCTCCTCCAGGGCTCCTCAGTTTAGTGTGGACACCAGGTCCTAATGCCTGTGCTGGCTGCTCTCTTACCACAGTCCCATTAGTCAAAGTTATTGCCCTCAGCACAACACATGGGTTGGGAAAAGGGACAGCAGAGAAACACCATCTAAGTGCTGCTGGGCCATGCCTGCAGGGCCCCAGCCTTCCTGCCAAGCAATACCACTGCAGTCTCCCAGATCATGCCTCCAAGACAAAGCCAAAGGTTTATGCTTCATCCTATAGTTCTCATACCAGCCGTGGCTGGTTTGTCTCAGTGGGCAGAGTTTTGGATTGTGGACTGAAGGATCCCGAGTTGGATTCTCATCAAGGACACATGCCTGGCTTGCAGACCTCATACCCACTACGGGCTTCCAGAGGCAGCCTATGGATGTTTCTCTCTCATCAATGATGTTTCTCGGGAGAAACCAAGATGGCGGCAAAGGTAAACAACTAAGCTGCCTCCTCGCACAACAATTTCAAAACTACAACTAAAAGACAAAACATCTACCACCCAGAACCACAGGAAAGCTGGCTGACTGGAAGTTTTACAGCTGAGGGGGAAAGAGAAAGGAGCACAAACGCTGACAAGCTGAGGTGTGGAGGCGTGCGAATTGGGCTGGTGGCGGGCGACTGGGCAGGTGGCTTTTTTTTCAACCCGAAGGGCGACAGGTTCCCGATTGCTCTGAGGTCCAGTCTCTGGGGACATGTGGGGAACCCAGATGCCTACGAGGAGAAGCTGGGCTGTCGGCCATCGGTTCGGAAAGTGAGAGTGACTTTCTTGCAGAGGTGCGCCCAGCAATCTTTGTTTGCTGTGCTGCAGCGTGGGAAGCAAGGACTTGGAGATGTGGAAAGGCAGCGATGGCTGACAGCAGCCAACGCCGTTTGCCACGCCCTAGCCTAGTGACATCCTGAGAGACCCCGCCCTGCCCTGAGACCCAGCCCCGCACATTCTACCCAGGCTCCACACAGCGGCTTTTGCATATAAATGGCCTGCCCTGTGGAAGCAATCCAAATAAACTGCAGCTCCAGTCAGACTGCTCCAAAACCGCCAAACCCCAAGCTAACAGGAGAAAACTGTAGTTCTTGCTGTAGCTCCTCAGACAGTAGCTGACCTGCACCCGATTGGAGATCCAGAAAATTAGTGTATCTAGTGATCAGTGTGAGACGACAACAGATTTCAACTACTCTCATAAGGGACACATTCAACTACTCTCATAAGGGACACATTCAAGAGGCAGACTCAGTGAGCACCAAAGCCTTACTGGAACAAGTCCTGCCCCATAAACGCGTCTCCAGCACAGCAATTCTTCCATTATAGACACAGCGGGTCCTCACAGCTAATTGGCCTGGAGGTCAATTCCTCCCAGTGACACCAACAACAATCAAGACTTACCTACAACAAGGCTGTACACACAGTCCACAAAGGGGTGCACCAAGAGTGTCCACCTCAGGTAACTGGGAGGCTGACCCATTGAACCAATAGGACACCTAGTACACAAAGCTACCCTACCAACTCAGGGAAGCAGCGAAAATGAGGAGACAAGGAAACAGATCACAAACTAAAGAAATGGAGGAGAACAAATGACTGGACATAGAGTTCAAAACCACGGTTATAAGGTTTTTCAAGAATTTCCTGAAAAAGGCCGATAAGTTTAATGAGACCCTCAAGGATATGAAAAAGCACCAACTAGAAATTAAACATACACTGACTGAAATAAAAAATATTATACAGAAACCCAACAGCAGACTAGAGGAACGCAAGAATCAAGTCAAAGATTTGGAATACAAAGAGGCAAAGGACACGCCTCCAGAGAAGCAAGAAGAGAAGAGAATTCAGAAAGTTGAAGATAGTGTAAGAAGCCTCTGGGACAACTTCAAGCATACCAACATCAGAATTATGGGGATGCCAGGAGAGAGAGAGCAAGACACTGAAAACCTATTTGAAGAAATAATGACTGAAAACTTCCCCCACCTGGTAAAAGAAATACAAGTCCAGGAAGCACACAGAACCCCAAACAAAAGGAATCCAAAGAGGACCACACCAAGACACATCACAATTAAAAGGCCAAGGGCAAAAGACAAAGAGAGAATCTTACAAGCAGCAAGAGAAAAACTGTTAGTTACCTACGAGGGAGAGCACCTATATAATTATCAGCTGATTTCTCAACAGAAACTATGCAGGCCAGACGGGAGTGGCAAGAAATATTCAAAGTGATGAACAGCAAGAACAAACAACCAAGATTACTCTACCCAGCAAAGTTATCATTCAGAATTGAAGGGCAGATAAAGAGCTTCACAGATAAGAAAAAGCTAAAGGAGTTCATCACCACCAAACCAGTATTATATGAAATGCTGAAAGGTATTCTTTAAAAAGAGGAAAAAGAAAAAAAAAGTAAAGATAAAAATTATGAACAACAAATACATATCTATCAACAAGTGAATCTAAAAGTCAAGTGAATTAAAAATCTGAGGAACGGAATAAACTGGTGAATATAATAGAATCAGGGGCATAGAATGGGAGTGGATTGATAATTCTCAGGGGGAAAGGGGTGTCTTTGGGGGAGTCGGGGGGGGGGGGTCCGGGAAGAGACTGGACAAAAATCATACACCTATGGATGAGGACAGCGAGGGAGAGGTAAGGGCAGAGGAGGGGGGGAACTGGGTGGAGAGGAGATATAGGGGGAAAAAGGAGAAACAATTGTAATAATCTGAACAACAAAGATTTATTAAATTTTTTTAAAAAAAAAGATGTTTAAAAAAAAATAGATGTTTTTGTCTCTTTCTCTCTCCCCCTCTGCCTTCCTCTCTAAAATCAATTTTAAAAACTATTTTTTTAAAGTCCCAATACAAGGTTTCCAGTACCATCAGCTCACACTTCCTCCAGATGTGCACACCACTATGTAATGTCTAGACCTCATCACAACTTCAGACCCCAGGTTCATTGTCTCAGCTCTGCCCCCTTCCTGCTCCACAGCACAGGACCTCTCTGGACTCGCCCATGACCTTGGCCTATGGCACCCAGAGAGTGCTTGAGAGGTTTCAGAAAGATCTGGCACAACCTGATTCCTGATGGACCCCACAGCCTGGGGAGAGCAGGGCAGGCGGCTCTGAAATCCTCCCTGCCCTCTCTGACCTTGGATTCAATACTCACCACCCACATGCGCAGGGGAATTTCAGATACAAGTCACCCCTGTCCACTCTGCTCTGCACTTCCTGTGTCCTCAGATCTCACAACACTCCTCTCTCCCCTTCACCTTCCTCGGGGTCCTTGACCGGGACCTGAGCTGCAGGACGTGACAGGCGCCCTTGTTGTGGGGTCGAACCCTGGAGTCAAAAATAAGACCACCGGAGGCTGCTGATAGATAAAAAAAAAAAAAAAAAACAGGCAAGGATTTATTGAACTGGCCAGGACGGCCGCGAGGGCACCACACGCAGGTGGCCACCCTCACGACCGCGCCGTCCCAGGTGTAGGCAGTCCTTTTAAAGGGCCAAACCACAGAAATTTTCCTTTGTTCTAAATTCTAAATTCTAAAGACTGGGAACAGCCCGCAGGGCTGCTCCCAGCAACGTCCTGCTGGACATTATTGGAATGTGGCCCTATCTTGGGAAAGCAGATTTTTACAGAAAGCAGACCCAAGCGGAGTCAGTAATCTCTAAAGGATATCTACAGTTTCTACTCCTGGAGCCACTGAGTCAGTGGGAATCAATCTCCTGTAGTCCTGGTCCACAGGCACAGAAAAATTACCTCTGTGAGTCTCCAGGTCTCAGTCTGGAAGCTGAGGTAACCACCCTATTGTCCAAGCAAGCAAGTGCGTGCAGAAGCCAGAATAGCAGGGTTAAAATTCAAACAGCAGTTTTTACCTAAGTATGGTTGCTACCATACTTCACCCTGACCCCAGGCTGCTGGGTGGAGTGTAAGGAGGCGGGGAGGGCCGCTGTGGCAGGGAGGGGGACGCGAACTCACCTCAGCTGAGCCCCTGAGCAAGGCCATTGCCATTGCACGCTGTGCGCGGATCTAGGCCGGAGAGGCTGGAGCGGCTGGTAAGAAGCAGGGGCGGTGGGAGGGGGAGTAAAGGGCCTCTGTTCCGTTACGAACGTGGGGAACCCGGTGGCGGTGGCGTCAGCCGAACTTCACTCCCACGTGCGAGCTGAGCGGGCAAGGACTCGGGCCTTCTCCTGCCAAGTATCTGCCTCTGCTGCTGCCCGCTGGAGGCCTTCGCCCCGAGCTAGAGTAAATTCTGGGTGAAGACCAATAGCCGCCCCGAGTGCACCGCACGTCCCGCCCCCGCTTCCGCATGAGGCAAAAGAAAGACCTTTTCTGACCTTTCATTGGCTAAGCTGGCGGTATTCCACACAAGGCCTTCTGGGTAATGTGGGTTCCAGAGTCCAAGATGGTGATGGAAGGTTTCTCCACATCACTCCAAGGAAAACAGCGACATCTGCTGGTAGGGGCACTGGGAAATGACCTTCCTCATGAAAGAGACATCTTGAAAATGGCTAAAAGAGTTGTCGTTTTTCCTGGTAAAGGTGTTGTGGGGTCGAACCCTAGAGTCAAAAATAAGACCACCGGAGGCTGCTGATTGATTAAAAAAGCAGGCAAGGATTTATTGAACCGGCCAGGACGGCCACGAGGGCACCACATGCAAGTGGCCACCCTCACGACCGAGCTGTCCCAGGTGTAGGCAGTCCTTTTAAAGGTCCAAACCACAAAAAATTTCCTTTGTTCTAAATTCTAAATTCTAAAGGCTGGGAACAGCCTGTGGCAGAGGGGGGGGGCTTCCCAGCCCCTGCTGGACATTATTGGAATGTGGCCTTATCTTGCGAAAGCAGGTTCTATAGAAGCAGACCCAAGCGGAGTCAGTAATCTCTAAAGGTTATCTACAGTTTCTACTCCTGGAGCCACTGAGTCAGTGGGAATCAATCTCCTCTGGTTCTGGTCCACAGGCACAGGAAAATTACCTCTGTGAGTTTCCAGGTCTCAGTCTGGAAGCTGAGGTAACCACCCTATTGTCCAAGCAAGCAAGTGCATGCAGAAGCCAGAATAGCAGGGTTAAAATTCAAACAGCAGTTTTTACCTAAGTATGGTTGCTTCCATACTTCAAAGGGACTGGAGTCCTTTTTATGAAAACACATTATCTGTGAGACCAATGCAGCTCGTCATAATATAGAATCTATATTATACAGGTTGAATGTGGGGCATATATTTGAAATAAAGAGTATGTATAATATAAACTTTAAATCGAATTCTGTTGTTTAATTTATACTTGAACATGAATAAAGATAAATACACTTTTAAAACTGTGGCAGACTTGAATCCCGGCAAAGTACCTGGTGTTTTTGTTAATGTAAAGATGCTACTGTAATTATAATAGTGAAAGATAATTCATCCTTTAAGGACATATTTAAGATAAGGTGACCAGATTTTAACATTGGTAAAGGGGGGGGGGGGGGGGGGGGGGGAGTGTTCTTGATTAACGTAAGTTGTAAGTGTCACTTTCAAGGCCGGCGCTAGACTTTTTGCCGCCACTATAAAATATAAATAATACGAGTACTGTCTGCTAAATTCAAGAAAATTTATGTATTTATGAAATAAATAAATAAATTACTTACCTAAATTATCTGAATAGCTGATTTGTAATGACATCACTTGTTTAACTAGCTTACTAGCACGCAGTACGATGTGTATCATCTGAGAGACAGTTACAAAATGTTTTCGTCATTGCCAATCCCAAAAAATGCCATTGTTCATTAAGTCCAAACAATGGTGGTCGAATTCTAACAACTGATCAACAATGCGAACTTTGATAAGCAGTTCTGTCAAATGCTTTTTCTGCATCAAGTGATATGACTCTGATTTTTATCTCTCAATTTGTTTATGTGATGTATCACGTTTATTGATTTTTGGATATTGTACCATCCTTGCATTCCTGGAATACATTCCTGGTATATAATCTTTCTGATGTAGTGTTGGATCCGATTTGCTATAATTGTTTTTTTAAGGATTTTGGCATCTATATTCATGAGGGATATTGGCCTGTAATTCTCATTCATTGTGTTGTCTTTATCTGGTTCTGGTATTGGGGTGATGCTGGCTTCATAGAATGAGCTTGGAAGTGTTCCTTCCTCTTGAATTTTTAGGAATAGTCTGAGGAGGATAGGTTTTAGTTCTTCCTTGAATGTTTGGTAAAATTCCCCTGTGAAGCCGTCTGACCCTGGACTTTTGTTTGCTGGAAGTTTTTTGATGACTGCTTCAATTTCTTCCATAGTTATCAGCCTATTGAGATGTTTAGATTCTTCCTGATTGAGTTTTGGAAGGTTATATTTTTCTAGGAATATGTCCATTTCCTCTGAGTTGTCCAGTTTGTTAAAATAGAGTTATTCATAGTATTTTTTAACAATCCTATGTATTTTGGTGGGGTCTGCTGTTATTTAGCCTCTTTCATTTCTGATTATGTTTATTTGGGTCTTCTCTCGTTGCTTCTTGGTGAGCCTGGCTAGAGGTTCATCAATCTTATTTGTCCTTTCAAAGAATCAGCTCTTGGTTTTGTTGATCTTTTGTATTTTTTTTTTTTTTTGGTCTCAATGTCCTTTATCTCTGCTTTTATCTTTTATTATTTCCTTCCTTCTGTTTACACTGGGCTTTTCTTGTTGCTCTCTAACTCCTTGAGTTATAGGGTTAGGTAATTTGTTACCATTGTTTGTTTTTTGTAGTAGGCTTGTAGAGCTATGAACTTCCCTCTCAAGATTGCTTTCGCTGTGTCCCATAGATTTTGGATTGTTGTGTTTTTATTGTCATTTGTTGCCATGATGTTTTTTACTTATTCCTTGATCTATCTGGTAACCCAGTCATTGTTCAATAGCATGCTGTTTAGTCTCCATGTGTTTTTGATTTTTTTTTGATTGTTTTTGTTGTAGTTGACTTCCAGTTTTATGCCACTGTGATCTGAGAAGATGCTTGCTATGATCTATATCTTCTTGAATTTGAAGAGACTTTGCCTATGACCTAACATATGGTCTATCTTTGAAAATGACCCATGTGCACTTAAGAAGAATGTATATTCTGTGGCTTTGGGGTGAAATGTCTGAAGATGTCAATTGATTCCATCTGGTCTAGTGAGTAATTTAGGATTGATGTTTCTTTGCTGATTTTTTGTTTAGAGGATTTGTCCAATGGAGATAGTGGGTTATTAAAGTCTCCTACTATGATTGTATTGCTGTCAATATCTCCTTTCATCCACAAAGCCTTTGAACAAGCCTTGTTGGGAACATGTGTCTTTATGCACTGCTGTGTAACACAGCACAGTTCAGCCTCAGAAGCAAATGGGATCCTTAGTAAAAGATGGTTGAAGCCATGAAACATCATGCCGTGGCTTTTCTTCCACGGTTTTAAATTTTTCTGCTCACACTGTATTATATTTTCTCAGCTCACTATATTTTCCTCAAGTTGTCATGAATGACGAGGTCTCACATTTGTAGGAAAAAGAATTTCATTGTAGCCAATGTTTCAGCATAGCCATATCTAAGTTAATTCTCTCATCTCTTGGGAATCAGTGCCTTTAATTTACCACCTATTGAGACCTACCTGTACTCAGCTTCATAGAGGCTTTTGTCTTCTAGCTATCTAAGCACTGCTCATTGAATAACTCCATTATGCCTGTATATAGTTTGCTCTAGCAATATTCTCTCCCATAAATAATGTTCATTCCACATGCGGACACTGGAACTGCATTAACAGGTGAAATAATTATTTCCAAGCAAGGTTGTGAGACCCTAGGATCTAAAACCTTTATCTCAGGTACAGATGCCCACTTTCCAAACCTTCAATGGTGCCAGCATGGTAGCCTTCTATACAACAAATACTTCGGCTCAAATGATGGAGCCTTGGCCTGTGGACTGAGGTGTCAAGGCTTTCATTCTGGGCAAGGGCCTGTACCTCATTGGGGGCTCAGTACCCAGCCAGGTGAGGTCATGTGTGGAAGGCCACCAAAGGATTTCTCTCTCACACACACAGATGTTTCTGTGTGTCTCTTCACCTTCCTTCCACTCTCCAAAAATCAATGGAAAA
Organism: Ia io; assembly: GCA_025583905.1. NCBI lineage: Eukaryota > Metazoa > Chordata > Mammalia > Chiroptera > Vespertilionidae > Ia > Ia io. The sequence continues at coordinate 57,916 of JAJQQW010000031.1, forward strand.
ATCACTGAGATTGAGGGGTAACAACAACAAAAAATTATTGTAAACTTATTGTCCAGATATATGTTATATTCTTGGGAAAAAAAATACAATAACCCAGAAAATACAATAAGTGTCATGTAAAGTATGTAGAGAGGGGTCAGAACATATATGCAAGAGCGTGATGGGATAAATTCTGAGGAACAACAAAACTTGGTCTCACACCATCTATTTGTTTTACAAGTGCCTAAATATATCACTTCCTGTTTCATCTGGACCTGTCTGGAGGATCAGATGTTTTAACAAAGATACATACACAGCAAATGCACATCTGTGATAAGATTCACCTTAATTTCCTAGAAAAAAATACAATAAAAAAGCAATAGAGGAAGTGCAACAAAGTTAAAAAAGAAAAAAAAAGTTTAAACAAAGAACGATTGACCAAAGAAAAAATATTCTCTAGGATGTGGACAATGTGAACCCTCACATACTGCTAGTATAATGCAAAAATGCACAATGAATTTATATTCATTTTTCAAGAATATTGTACTGATTTTTAGAGAAAAAATTAGAGTGGGAGAGAAACATCTATGTGAGAGTGCAAACTAGACAAGCAGCCTTGTGCACACACCTTCTAGTGATCTAGCCTACAGCCAGGCCCTTTTCCCCACTGGCAATCCAGGCCCAACACTGGGTTGCAATCCAGCCTTTATATCTGATACTTGTTTTTGGGGGGGGAGCAAGTCTGTTTACGTGCAAGGCTCTGGGTGTTTACCAGGATCTTTATGTTTAGTCTTTACTTGTCCTTGCTTAAAGGACACTGCTGACTCATGTGTGTTCTCAAGGATGCTTACCCTACTGATAGTATCTGATAGTTAATTTTAACTCAAGAATTTGCTACAATAAAAGCCTAAAGAGGCAGATGAATGGGGCTGTTTGGTTCTGATATGTAGGCAGCCCCTTAGCCCTCTCTTTCAAAAAAAAACATGGCAGAGTAATCATTCATCCATCACTCATAGTCTGCTGGTCAGCCCTGGCATTGTTAAGAAAACTTGGAAAATCTTCCTCATTTCTGTAATCAAGGATGTTCCCAACAGTTCAATATCAGTTTAGACTTCCCAGGTTTATGTGAGAATTAAAGGAGAAAATGCTCAGCCCTAGCTGATTTGGCTCAGTGGATAGAGCATCAGCCTGCGGATTGAAGGGACCAGGGTTCGATTCTGGTCAAGGGCACATGCCTGGGTTGCAGGCTTGATCCCCAATAGGGGGTGTGCAGAAGGCAGACAATCAATGATTCTCTCTCATCATTAATGTTTCTATCTCTTTCTCCCTCTTCCTTTCTCTCAGAAATCAATAAAAATGTTAAAAAAAAAAGAAGAAAAGAGAAAATGCTCAAAAAGTAATCTCTGGAACCCTGGCCCAGGCAAGTACTAAGTTTGCAACTTTTATTGATCCTCCCAGTCCTAACTAAGTCCTGTTATAGCATCATGTCACATTTAGCCAGCTGAGGTGCAGGGAGCTGTAGTGAGTCTCCTGGAGATTCCAGGTTGGAGGCCCAACACTGAGACCTTAGAGCCCACAGTACTGCCTCCCTACAGGTGGGTCAGTGGGTTCAGAAAGGCCCCAGTTCTTTTTCAAAAGCCCTTAAAAACAAAGGTTCTTGTTGGCACTGGGGAATTGAAGGGTTCCTGTCCTGAGAATGTTTCTTAAGGTTGTTCTTCTGAAGGTGGTGGAGAATGTTAGTAATGCGGGTTAAAATTAAGTGTTCACTGAATTCTACATAACATTTAAAAACGAAAAAAAAAAAAATCCAGCTGGTATGGCGCAGTGGTTAAGCATCGGTGCATGCACAAAGATGTCCCCCATTTGATTTCTCATCAGGGCACATGCCTGGGTTGCGGGGTCCATTCCCAACAGCAGAGTGCAGGAGGTAGCCCATCAGTGATTCTCTCTCATTATTGATGATTCTATCTCTCTCCCTCTCCCTTCTTCTCCGAAATCAATAAAAAATATTTTTAAAATGTATAAAAATATATCTTTAAAAGGTAAAAATTATTAAAACATTCTATACAAATACCAAATTTATTTCCTAAAGCAAAAAGGAACAAAATGAGTGAAATTCTAACATTGATATTTGTTATTCCATTGTCTTTTTGTTCAAGAAAATTGCCAAAACTCATAAAACATTAGGCAGAACATATGATCAGAAATTTTAACAAAGATGCAGACACAGCAAATATACATCTGAGAAAAGACTCACCATAAATTTCTAGAAAAAGTACAACCAACCAGTGAGGTAGCATGATGAACTTACAAAATAAAATGTTTAAATAAAGCATGATTGACCAAACAAAATATCCACTAGAATGTGAAGAATGTGAATCCCTCACACACTACTGGAAAAATGCAAAAAAGTACTATCAGTTAGTTTATTAATTTTTTTTAAAACAATCTTTAGACCTGGCTGGTTTGGCTCAGTGGATAGGGCTTTGGCCTGCAGACTGAAGGGTCCCAGGTTCGATTCCAGTCAAGGGCACATGCGTGGGTTACAGGCTCGATTCCTAGTGTGGGGTGTGCAGGAGGCAGCCAATCAATGATTCTCTCTCATCATTGATGTTTCTATCTCTCCCTCCTTCTCCCTTCTACTCAGAAATCAATAAAAAAATATATTTTAAAAAAAAAAAAAATACAAAAATAAATTTAAATATTAGCATACCATAGAGCCAGGGTATTGGTTGAGTCGCTCCATTCTTAGTGAGACATGCTCATACACACTGATGTTTTTCGTTTTTTTAAACTTATTTCCTTATTGATTTCAGAGAGGGAGAGGAGAGTCAATCATTGATGGCACCTCCTGCACAACCACTACTGGGGATTCAGCCCCCAACCCAGACATGTGCCCTTGGGCAGAATCGAATCTGGGACCCTTCAGTTTGCAGACAGATGCTCAATCCACTGATCCAAACCGGCTAGGGTAAGGTTTATTATTCATTTTTAAAGAATAGTTGATTAGCCCTGGCTGGTTTGGCTCAGTGGATGGAGCTTCGGGCTGTGCACTGAGCAGTCCCGGGATGGATTCTGGTCAGGGGCATGTGCCTTGGTTGCTGGCGCATGCCCGGTGGGGGGGGGGGGGGGGGGGGTGTGCAGGGAGCCACTGATTGATGTTTCTCTCTCATCGATGTTTCTAGCTCTCTCTCCCTCTCCCTTCCTCTCTGTAAAAAATCAATAAAATATACTTTTTTTAAAAAAAGAATAGTTTATTAATTTTTAGAGAGATATGGGGAGAGAGAGAAATATTGATAGAACAGTGCCATATTGGCCAGCGACCTCCTGCAAACCCACTTCTGTGGATCTAGCCCACAACTCAGCACATATCCCCGCCTGGCAATCAAATTCACATCCTGTGCTACATGAGATGATGACCAAGCACTGAGCCACACCGGCCATGGTGGTATTTTCCATTGAGATCTCAATTTGATAATCTCAGTAAAATTAAACATTCATCTAGATAAAAAACTCAGATTATGCACTTCATTTTTCACAAAAGGTAAATTATACTTATATATATACAAGAAATTATACAGAAATGTTTGTACCAGCTTTATTAGAAATAACCAAATATTTATGAAAATGGACAAACTGAAGGTGATATAGCAATGATAAGGACATCTATCAGAAAAAAAACATGATTTATTAGTGTAAATTTAATAAATCTCCAAGTATTTATGACACATAAAGCAGAAAAACACTTAGAAAAATAAAGTTCTCTATGAAAATGGAATGTTAATCCATGGAAACTAGGAAAGCTGTGAAGAACAGGGAGAGGTTAAAAGAGGTAATGAAGCAGTTACACAGAGACAGATATGGTCAGCATTATGACTGTAATGATGGTTTCAGTTTCATGCACATGTCAAGATTTATGAAACACTATACTTAAGGCATGTAATTTACTCATTATAGCTGTTAACAATGGTTCAAGATAAAACAAATGTATGTTGACCAATTCTGGAAGAACAGGTTTGGCAACATTATATTCAATCCACATCCTTATGCCCTCTGGGTGAGAGTCTCATCTCAGTGAGAGAAAATGTAACAAACAATGAAGAACTTTCACCCAAACCCACAAAAGCCACATCCCTGGACTAAAGACAGCCTTTGTCTCCATCTTTGTATTTCTGCCAGCACATCAATGGCTCTGATGGGAACATCTGAGAAGCTACAGGAGCCACAAAACATCCTGATTATAGTCAATGACAATGACTGCTCCACAGAAGATAAACCTCTCTGGAGAACCTCACATCTGTGTACACACAGCTCTTATAGTCTTTTCCTCAAAATAATTCCTGGATGCATATTTAGATGAGGATCATTCCATCTAATGGGCCGCAGTCTCGCCCAACAAAAATTAGGTCAGGACAAAACTGGTTTGGCTCAGTGGATAGAGCGTCAGCCTGCGGACTGAAAGGTCCCAGGTTCTATTCTGGTCAAGGGCATGTACCTTGGTTCCAGGCACATCCCCAGTGGGAGATGTGCAGGAGGTGGCTGATTAATGTTTCTTCCTCATCGATGTTTCTAACTCTCTATCCCTCTCCCTTTCTTTCTGTAAAAACTCAATAAAAAATATATTTTTAAAAAATTAGGTCAGTGTTTCTACAGTGAAAGGGTTTCCCCTCACTGCTATGGTGCTCAAATCACAGACCATTACCAGTGAAATTGTAGGCCTTAGGGCACATGGCTCTTTGCAACACCTGGACAACAGATTCCCTTCACATGTATTGGCATCCCTTGAAAACAATAAAAGAAATTCATGCTCCCAGACATCATTGAGGTTGTCACAGCAACCCCCTCTTTGGAGGGATCTCTGTGTCTCAAAGCATCCAGAAATCACATGAAGATTAGAAAGTACACAGTGCTTCCAAGGAAAATATGGGCACAATGTAAATTTGCCAAAACTGCTGAGCTAATTTCTACACCATACTGTTCCTCCAAGGGCAAAAATATTTGAGACCCCCACAAAATTTTTCATCTCATCATGCTTGGAGAACTCTTCCTATAAGCTAACCCACACAGTAAATAGAACACCCAAGATTAAAGAAGTCTTAGGAAAAAGCCTTCATTATTTTACAAACCAAAGAGACATGAGACTGGCAGTTCTTCCACTGATGATGGAGGCACTAAATAAATTCATCACCAGCATTCAGGCAAAGCATGTCCCTGAAAATGGCAGTCCCTCTGCAACATTATGTTTGCTGGCACCAACGGTAATCAGTCCTATGGGAAAACTCATGACAGGGCAACAAGTAAGAATCAAGGGCTCAGGTATTCCTAATTTTCTTCAACAAATTAGACAACAGAATTAGCTTCCCTGGGCACATAAGGATGGTGATTGATGCCATCTGTAGGGACCTTATAGGTAGTTCAGGGGAGAAACCGTCAGCAACAGAAATATGCAATGACATAGATCTGGCAGTACATCTCTGTATGTTAGAAAGTGCAACATAATTACATAGTGTTCCAACATAAAAACAAACAAACACAAACAGAAAAAAAACACTTATGGGAACTTTACATAATATATGTGATTAAATATATGGGATACAATTCAGAAAAATGAGGATTCACAAATTTTCTTTTATTATTAAGTACTAAAAAACTACATTTCCTACACATCAAAGAAATTTCTCACATTTGGACTCATAGGTGCAGCATGAATTGAGAAATTTTGCTGAGAGATACCTCACATTTATTGCACTCATAATGGCTTTCTTCAGTGTGAACTCTCTTATGATATTGGAGAGCATTGCTCCATGTAAAAGATTTTTCACATTCACTGCATTGATAAGGCTTTTCTCCAGTGTGCACTCTCTGATGATACTGGAGATCACTGCCACGTTTAAAAGATTTTCCGCATTCATTGCATTTATAATGCTTTTCTCTTGTATGAACTCCCTGATGACGATGAAGGTCATTACTAGCAAGAAAAGATTTCCCACATTCACTGCATTGATAAGGCTTTTTCTCCAGTGTGAACTCTGATGACACATTGGAGAGCATTGCTCCGTGTAAAAGATTTTCCACATTCACTGCATTTATAAGGCTTTTCTCCAGTGTGAACTCTCTGATGACATTGGAGAGCATTTCTCCGTGTAAAAGATTTTCCACATTCACTGCAATGATAAGGATTTTCTCCGGTATGAACTCTCCGATGTTGATGAAGGATGGTCTTAGAGGTAAAAGATTTTCCACATTCACTGCACTGATAAGGCTTTTCTCCAGTGTGAACTCTCTGGTGATATTAGAGACCAGTGCTACTTGTAAAAGATTTTCCACATTCAATGCATTTATAAGGCTTTTCTCCCCTGTGAACTCTCTGATGATATTGGAGACCTTTTCTTCGTTTTAAAAGATTTTCCACATTCATTGCATTTATAAGGCTTTTCTCCCATATGAACTATCAGATGATGATGAAAGTCGGTCTTAGCGGTAATATATTTTCCACATTCACTGCATTGATAAGGCATTTCTCCAGTGTGAACTCCTTGATGATATTGGACAGTACTGCTACATGTAAAAGATTTTCCACACTCACTGCATGTATAAGGCTTTTCTCCTATATGAACTCTCTGATGACAGTGAAGATCACCGATCCTGGTAAAATATTTCCCACATTCACTGTAGTGATAAGGCTTTTCTCTAGTGTGACCTCGCTGTTGATAATGAAAGATAGATAATTTAGTAATATATTTTCCACATTCAGAGGACACAAAACACTGACTTCCAAGATGGACACATTTTTCCTGAATAAACGTGTGGGTACAACTAATGTCTTCCTTACATTCTTTTCTACTGTAATAATTGTTTCTCCTTTCAAATGTCATCCCACATGTCAAAATTGCAGTTGGACTGTCCCTGGTCTGAGTAGCCTTTAGGTGGAGAGGTCCTGACCCACTAAGAACACCCTGCCCAACCTCCCCGCATGTGAAACGATTCTGGGACACATTGAAATCGAAGCTGTTTGCACATGAATTCCTTTCCACACCTCTAATGAAAAGCTTCTCTCTCACATGATGCTGGTGAAATTTTGCACTGAAATAAAATCGTTTTGCACATGCACCACATCTCAACAGTATCTGTCCATGTTGTGTTTCCTGCAGCTCAGTCAAGTGGAAAATGTTTCCCAAAACTAGCTCACAACTCTCACAGGGATGGCTCTTCTGGGAAGACAAGGCTACCTTGGGATTCCTTGCCTGTGACACTCTTACTGAAACCTTCTGTTCAGTTGGGGCCTCCACATTCTCTTCTCCACAGCAGCAACCTGAAAAAAAAAATAAATGTAGGTGAAGTGCATGTTGACCTGATAAAAACAGAATGTGTTTATTACAAATGTTTATCTGCAATGACTGGACATGATTCCATACAATGATTTTCAAGACAAGTAAGTCAGACTCTCAGGAAATGGCTGTTATATACAACATGGCCAAAAGGTCACTGGATGATTAAAATCTCACCAAAGGAGGACAGAAGCATAGGCTGGGACAAAAAGAAGACAGGCAGGGTCTACTCGTTACTACTCCACAAATGGCTTCGTTTCGGACTTTTCATGCTGGCGATGTGAGTTTATGTAGACAATAATATAAGAGCACGCGATGTTCAGCGTCAATATAACACGTGTGCACTCTAAGGCTCTGCAGGCATGGAACAACAACATTGGAATGCAGTAAAGCAAGGTGTGTGAAAGGTAGAGGTGCAAAGTTTAGAGAGGTTAAGGTTATCTGTGCGCTGGGAATCAGCGTAGAATGATCACTATTAAAAACTGAGTCGTACGCAAAGTGTCACCATTAAGCAAGAAGAAGTAGAATTGGGTGAGTGGGCAATGGTAACAAGACATTGTTGAACAAAATGGGTTCCTAGTTATAAATGAAACAAAGCCCAGGCATCAAAACTACCCCCACAGCTCTTCACCAAGGCAAAGGTGCCTCAGGTCTACCCTGTCATGGATAAAGTCATGTTTCCTCTGTGATGCATAAATGATTTTGCCTCTTACATCCTAGTTGAGATGGGATAAATGATGCCAATCTTAAAAAGATGGATGGTCAGCACTCTGGTAGAACAACAAAGCACAAAGGAGATCACAGACAAAAGACCTATGAGAGTGACATCAGCAAGATGGCAGAATCAGAGATAGAGAATCTTTCCCCAAGTAGATGGCTATCCATGAAAAAAACCAACCCAAGGAAATGGGAATAAGAGTACCATGAATTTGGCTCAGTGGATAGAGCATCAGCCTGCAGACTCAAGAGTCCCAGGTTCGATTCCAGTCAAGGGCATGTACCTTGGTTGCAGGCACATCCCTAGTAGGGGGTGTGTAGGAGGCAACTGATTGATTTTTCTCTCTGATCGATGTTTCTAACTCTCTCTCCCTCCCCCTTCCTCTATGTTAAAAATCAATAAAATAACCCTAACCAGTTTGGCTCAGTGGATAGAGCGTCAGCCTGCAGAATGAGGGGTCCCAGGTTCGATTCAGTCAAGGGCATGTGCCTTGGTTGCGGGCACTACCCAGTGGGGTGTGTGCAGGAAGCAGCTATTTGATGTTTCTCTCTCATTGATATTTCTAATTCTCTATCCCTCTCCCTTACTCTCTGTAAAAAATCAATCAAATATATTTATCAATAAAATATATTTATTAAAAAAAAAGAGTACCATGAAGACCAGCAGTAATACAGAACACTATAAAAGAACAACTGCATAGAAAGGATGACAGGAAACTGGGTGAGCAAACACATTTGAAGATACCTAATGTCAAAAACAAGGGTTAATAATAACTAGTTAACTAAATAAATAAAGCACCCTAACCCATTTGGCTCAGTGGATGGAGTGTTGGCCTGCAGACTCAAGGGTTCCAAGTTTGATTCGGTCAAGGGCATGTACTGTGGTTGTGGGCACATCCCCAGTATGAAATGCTTGAAGGTATTCTTTAAGAAGAGGAAGAAGAAGAAAAACGTAAAGATAAAACTTATGAACAACAAATACATATCTATCAACAAGTGAATCTAAAAATCAAGTGAATAACAAATCTGATGAACAGAATAATCTGGTGAATATAATAGAATAAGGGGCATAGAAAGGGAGTAGGCTGACAATCCTCGGGGGGGAAAGGGACGTGGGGGTGCGTGACAAGACTGGACAAAAATCATACAGTTACGGATGAGGAGAGTGGCGGGGGAGGGGCAAGGGCATGAGTTGGGATGGGGTGGAAACCGGGCGGAAGGGAGCTATGTAAGGAAAAAAGAGGACCAACTATAATAATCTGAACAATAAAGATTTTTTTAAAAAGTCTAGAGGCAAAGTAAATAAGACAACCTACAAAGCTTATGTATAACATTCAGAAAATGTAACTCTAAGGGGAAATTTTATAGACATAAATGCCTACATTGTCACAAAAGATCTCAAAGAACCGAACATGGCATCTCAGGAAACTGGAAACACAAGAGGAAAGTAAACCCAAAGATTTCAAAGGACAGAAACCATCAATATCAGAACAAAAATGAAAAAGGAGACAAGACAAAAGAATGGAATACCTAAAAGGTATATTTAAGAAAAAAGATATAAAAATGTGCAAGCCTTACGTTACACTAAAGCAAAAATAAAGAAACAAAAACCAAGACTCAAATAAGTAAAAAATAAAATACATGAAAGATAAGACATGACACCTGTCACTAGGATCCACAATGCATCATAAGAGATGTTGGTGTTACCAGATGACATGACCCTCCATAGAGAAATTTGTCAAGATCCCACTGTGAGCTCCTGAAATTAATAAACAAATTCAGAGCCCTGTCCAGGTGGCTCAGTTGTTGAGTGTGTGGTCCCAATGCACCAACATTGTGTGTTTGATCCCCTATCAGGGCACATATAGGGGACAACCAATGAGTGCATAGATGGGTAGAATAGCACATCAATCCTTCACTCGCTTTCTTTCTCTGTCTTGTATCACTGATTGAGCATTGACTCATGAACTAGGAGGTCACAATTGGATTCCTTGTTAGGCCACACCTGCACTGGTTGCGAGCTCAATCACCAGTGAGGGTCATGCAGGAGGCAGCTGATGAGTGATTCTCTCTCATCATTGATGTTTTTATCTCACTCTCTTCTTCCTCTCAACCATGTGGGTCACGACCTCTTTCACAGGGGTTCGCCTAAGACATCCTGCATATC
>JAJQQW010001260.1:0-21484 GCA_025583905.1 Ia io
CAGGTCCTGCACCGGGGACGGGTGCCCCCCCTTTTGGGACCCCAAAACCCCCCCAAGCCCCACATTCTCCTCGGGAGGGAAACCCGACCACTCCCCCGGGAAAACCTAACGGAGCACTGCGCCACCCCCCCCCCAAAAGGGTTTGCACGGGCCCCTCCCCCTTCCAAAGTCTTAGCACCTGCCGGGGTTTGAAACAAACAATCACGGAGCGGGCCCTTTGAGAGTGGTGCTCCATCCTGTCCCCCCCTAAAAACCGCGCCTTACCCTGCCCCCAGCGGCCCCCGCGGGTTTTTGTTTTCCAAGTGCATTCAGTTGCATGGAAAGGGAAAAAGACAGGCGATCCCTGCCCACCCCCCACTTTTAAAGGGGCTTCCCCCACCCCAGCCGGTGGGGCCGGGGGGGGTTAATCATCCCCGGAAAGAAAAACCAAAGGGGGGACGTACCCAAGGCCCCCCGGGACCTCCGAACCCAAAGTTTAGGAGCTGGCAACCCGGGTCCAGGGGGGGACCCCTCGCCCCGGGAAACCCTCACCTTCAGCCTAAAAACCCCGAAACCCAAGGGTCAGGCGGCCCCAGGCGGGGTCCCCCCAAGACAGAATTTCTTTTGCCCCCCTAAAAGTCCCCCTGCCCCCCGCCCCTCCGCTACGGGCCAACCCTACCCCGATGCCCTGCAAGCGGGGACAGCTCCCCCACGTTTTTCCCTTTTAAAAAAAAAATTTTAAAAAAATTGATTTAAGGGAGGGAGAGGGTTGGGAAAGAGAAACTTCCATGATGAAATCACTGCCCGGGCTGCCTCCTGCCCCCCCCAAAACCGCGGATGGAGTTTTAAAACCCGGAATCAGCCCCGGGTTTGGGACCCCCCGGGTTTCCTTTGGGTAAAAGCTCAACCCTGAACCCACGGGCCTGGGGGGCACCCCCCTGTAATCTCTGTCCCGGAAAAAAAGACCCCTTGGCTTGGGTTTTTTAAATCTTTTAATTTTAGTGTTAACACTGCTTTGCTCTGAGGGTGTCCGGGGTTTGACCCAAACCCCTGCAGGGGGGTCACCCCAGTCCCGATCTCTTGGGTTCAGAGGTTTTTTGGGGGCCTTGGCTACGTCCCTGGTTCTGGTTATTTTTCCGGGGAGCATTTGGACCCGGGAGGGTCCCTTTTTCCGGACATTTGTATCTGCGGTTTAAAGAAAAGTGTTAAAAAGAAAACTCGGGTCCGTAAAAAGTTAAGGGAGGCCGAATCGGGTTTTGGCCCCAGGGGATAGAGCGTCACCGCGGACTCAAGGGCCCGGGTTCAAATTCCGGTCAAGGCATGTCCTTGGTTGGGGGCACTTTCCCCCGTGGGGGGGGGGGGGGGGAAAGGCGGTACAGGAGGAAATTGTCGATGTTTCTCTTCATGATGTTTTTAAACTCTCTATCCCTCCCCCTTCCCTCTGAAAAAAAATTAAAATTAAAATTTTTTTTAAAAAAAAAGGTTTTCAAGGGGGGACTGGTAAGATAAAGACTCAATGAAAACTTTTGCCCTCACGGGAAGGGGGGGTGTAAGGGGGGTCTCTGGCCACCTGAAAAGGGCAACCCCGGGGGAAAAGGGGCAACATTTGAACCCCTGCCAGGGGGAAGGGGGGTAGAGACGATCAGCGGGAACCCCCGTTTCTGATGGTTGTGCAGGAGAACCCCTGGTTATGGGAAAAATTGCCCCTAAAGAAATTTGGGAGAAAAAAATTAAAACTGTTTGGGGTTTCCAGGGGGTATCATACGGAAATTTTCAAAATTGCCCCCTTTAAAGAGCTTTTCTCTTTTGCTGGCATTTAAATTTGTAGTTTTGCTGGGTGAGGGTTTGAAAAAAAGGTTTAAAACCCTTTTTGGCACTCGGATACGGGGTGTGACTGGGACGGGTTTAGCATTAAAAAGGAAAGGAATCAAAAAAAAAAGCAACCCAAATAAAAGGGGTTTAAACAGAAAACCCAAAATTCCGGGGACTTTCCACAAGGGGGGGGCGCCCCACAACAAAAATGGTTTTACGGGGGTTGGTAGGGTTTAAATAATGCACAGGGCTTCATCAAAAGTCAAAAGGGAAACAACACCTGAAATTTTTTTGGGAACCCAGAGCCCTAGGTCAGGGGTGGAAAAAACTGCGGCTCGGGGCCACGTGGGGTTTCTTTGGCCCCCCCAGTTTTTAGAAAAAGGCCAGCTTGGAGTTCCCTAATTCAATGTACCTCCCAATATAGTTGAAGTTTAAAAAATTTGGCCCCAAAAGAAATTTCAGTCTTTATACGGTTGAAATTTGGCCCTTTGACTAATGAGTTTTCCGCCCACTGGTCTAGGGCAGTGGTGGCAAACTCAAACAGTCAACATAGCGAGCAAACTGATCCGCATTTGCAGACCCGGCCGGATTTGGGTTTCCAGTAATGAAAATTTAAAACCCTTTCCCCCAAAAGGGTTTTTGGCACTTTAAATTCGAAATTTTTAAAGGGCCAAAGCCCGCTTCGCACCCAAACCGGGGGCCCGGGGAGCCCTTTTCTCTAGTTTTCCCGCACCCCGCGGGGAGCCGAGGGCAAATTACTCTGCTCTGAGCACCCTGCCCCGAGCCGGGGGGGAAAATGAGGCCCTTTTCCCCCCAGCTGGGCCCGCGGGGGGCCCCGGAGGGACTGACTTTTGGGTCTCCGCACAATGCCGGGGGGCCCCGGGGAAAAAACCTTTTCCTTCTTTTCCCGCATCTGCTGGGAGTCCCCGGAGGCAATGACTTGCTTTTCCCGCACCCCCGGGGGCCTGGGAGGCACTGACCTCTGTCTCACCCCCCTACGGAGCCCAAATAAAAACACTGTGCTCGGCCCCTCACACCCTGCCGAAACCAGGAGGCACTGTGCTGTGCTCTCTGCAAACCCCGCCCGGAGCCCCGGGGAACCGACCCTTTCTCTCGACCCAAAACCCCAAGCTCTGGTACCCTGATTTTGGGCCCCAGCACCCAAAACCCGGGGGCCCGGGGGGGCACTGTTTCTGCTCTAAGCACCTGGGGGAAACCCAGGAAGGGAATTTACTCTGCCTTGGCCCCCTGCCGGGGGGCCCAGGGGCACTGACCCCTGCTCCAGAACCCAAATGGATCCGGGAGGCAGGGGACCCCTGTTGTCCCGCACTTTACCGGGGGCGGGGGGTGCACTGTCTCCCGCCTCAGTTTCCCTGGGCCCCGACCCCCGGGGAAACACTGACTCTGCTACAGACCCCGCCGGGGGTGCGGGAGGCACCGTCTGTCTTTTAGCACCAAAAAGGGGAAAACCCGGGGGCCCTGATCTGCTCTTAGGACCTACTGGGAGTCCGGGAAGCACTGAGTCTGCTCTCACACCCTTCCCGGGGAGCCCGGGGGGAACCCCGGCCTGCCCTACTGCCTCCCGGGAGCCTGGGGACACTGACTCTGCCCTCAGCCCCTTTCCTGGAGCCCGGGAGCACAGTGCCCCTTCTCCGAAACCCCCGGGACCCTGGATGCACTGGGGCTACTCCCCACACCCCCAGGACCCCAAAAGGGCACGACTTTTGGCCTCCCCCCAACCGGGGACCCCTGGGGGGCCACTTGCTCTGCTCTACCACCCCCCCAGAGGGCCCCCCCAGAAAAGGCCCAACCTGACTCTGCTCTCACCAAATTCCGGGAGCCCGGGGCACTGTGTTTGGGCCCCCCTGAGAACCCAGGGGGCACGCCTTTTTTTGGGGGGGCCCAACCGCTCTGCTCTCCCCCCCCAACCCTTTAAACGGAACCCCCGGGAAGGGGGGCACTGACTCTCCCTTCATCCCCGCCGGGAGCCCGGAGGCAATGTTCGGGCTCCACACCCCGGGGCCAGGAAAGCCCGGAAGGCACTGTGCTGGGCCCTTTAAAGCACCTGCGGAGCCCGGGAACTGACTCTGCCTAAACCCCCCAACGGGACCCTGGGGGGCATTGATTCTCTCTCAGCACCCCCGGGGAAACCCCCGGGAGGAAACGGGCTCGGCTCTCACCCCCCCTTTGCTGGAAGCCCGGGAAGGCACTGCTTGCTCTCAGCCCCCCCAACCCCGGGTTACCCTTGAAAGGGCCCGAATCCCCCCGCAACCCCCAGCACCCTCCCGGGGAAACCGGGGGGCCACTATTTTTTTCCCCCAAGCACCCTGGGGGAGCCCGGGGCACGGGACCTGCTCTCACCCGGGGCCCGGAAAAAAAACCCTGGATGCCATTAAACCCTGCCTCGCACCCCTCCCGGGACCCGGGGAGGCCCCGTGCTCCTCTCGGCCCCCTTCCGGAACCCGGGGCCGTGCTTGCTTTTGCACCCCCGGAACCCCGGGGGAAAACCTGCTCCCCTCAACCCCTTTAACGGGAGCCAGGGGGGAAACTGACTCTCTCTCACTCCCCTTCGTGACCCCCAGTACACTTTTTCCCCTCTCTCACACCCAACGGGTAACCCCAAATGTACTGCCCTTTTCTCCCAGCACCCGTGGGGAGCTCGGGAAAAAAAAAAAAGGGGGAAAAAAAACTGACCGGCTCCCCACCCATCTCTGCTCTCACACCCTCCCGGGGAACCCGTGGGGCACGGGACTAGCTCTCAGAAATCCTATCGTGACCCCCGGTAGGGCTAAACTCGCTCTAGCACCCTCCCGGGAGCCCGGGGGGCACTGGCTCTGCTCCCCCCCGGACCCCCTTCCTTTTTAACCCCAAAAGGGAGCCCAAAAGGGTAACTGATTCTGCCCCTCACACACGCCGTGACCCGGGGAGGAAACTGGGTCTCTCCCCAAGGACCCAAAAGGGCCCCCAGGGGGCCACTGCTGTGGTCCCAGCCCCCCTCCGGGAGCCCGGGGGGAAACCCAGTTTGTGCTCTCAGCAGCCAACCGGGATCATGGAGGCACTGACTCGCTCTCAGAAACCCTCCCCGGGACCTTCGGGAGACCCTGTCTCTGCTTTCACCCCTGAATGGAGTCCTGAGTCACTTACTCTGCTCTCAGAAAACCTGTTGGGAGCCCGGAAAGCACAGATTTGCTCCGAGCACCCTGTCCGATCCCACAGGGAAACCCTGCTCAGCTGTCACCACCCCCTGCGGGACTCAGGAGGCCACCATGCTCTGCTCCAGTACCCTACCAGAACCTTGGCGGCAGTGACAAACTCCCACACCCTACCCGGGAGCCCGGGAAAACAAACCCTGCCTCCTCTCAAACACCCTACTGGGAGCCAGGGAGGCACGACTCCCGCTTTTCACTACCCTGTCGTGAGCCCCCTAGCAAATGGCCCCGCTCTCAACACCCCCAGGAGCCAGGAGGCACTGACTCTGGGTCTCAGCACCCTGCCGAATCCCGTGAGGCCTCACTCCGCTATCAGTACCCTGGGTGAGCTTGGGAGGTACCATGCTCTGCTTTTTAGCACCATGCCTGGAGCCCGCGGCACTGAATCTGCTCTCAGCCCCCTACCGGGGGCCTGGGAATTCCCTTTACTCTGCTCTCCCAAACACCCAGGGGCCTTTGAGCTCGGGATGCATTTTGGGTTTTTCTCTCAGCACCCCGCCGGGGGCCCTTTAGGCACTGACTCCCCTAAGCACCCAACAGGGAAAATCGGGAGTCACTGTGCTGGGCTCTCAGCACCCTGCTGGGGGCCCGGAAACACTTTGGGCCCGTCCACACTCAAACCCGGGACCCCGCGAGGCACCCGACCACTCTCCCCAACCCTCCTGGAAAACCCCGGGGGCACTGACCTGCTCTCACCCCTCCCGGGAATTTCCCGGGAAAACACAGACTCTTATCTCAGCATCTAATCGGTAACCCCGGGAGGCACTGACACTTCCCCTCATACTCTGCCCGGAGCCCGGAAGTCACTGACTCTGCACTCGCACCCTGCCAAGAGCTCGGAATGCACCCTGCTCTGCCCTCAAACCCCTACTGGGGTTTCCCGGGAAGGAAAAGGGGCCTGTTTTTTCAGAACCCTGTCGGTGCCCGGGAAGGGACTGTTTCTTTTCAAACCCAAAACCGGGGGACCGGGGGGGTATTGAATCTGCTCTCAACACCCGCCCGGGAGCCCGGGGGGCACCGTCCCCTGCTCTCACACCCTCCCTAAAACCGGGAGGCACTGTCTCCGGGTCTCCGCACCCTTCCGGGAAACCCGGGAGGCACTGGGTCTGCTCAAGCCCAAAACCCCAAACCCGGTTTTCCGGGAGAACTGTGCGGGCCTCCCCGCTCCCTGCCGGGCAAACCCCGGGATTTACAGTGCCTGCTCTCAGCCCCCCAAATGGGGGGCCCCCCGAGGGGACGACTGGGCTCTTTAGCAAACCCTTTTGGGAGGCTGGGGGGCACTGTGCTCCCCTTTTCAAACACCCCCAAACCCGGAGCCAGGAGGCACTGACTCTCTCTCAAACACCCCCCCTGCCAGATCCCGTGAGGCGCCCACTCGCAGCATAACCCCGCGGTTAGCTTGGGGGGTACCCTGCTCTGCTTTTAGCACCATGCCTGGAGCCCGGGGGGCACTAACTCTGCCCTCAGCACCCCAACCGGAAACCCCCGAGGCACTGGGAAACTGCTCTCAGACCCTAAACCCGGGGGCCGGGAAATCATTTACCCCGCTCTCAGCACCCTTTCCTAAGCTCGGTAAAGCATTTTTTTCTTTTCTCAGCAGCCTGCCCGGGGGGCCCGTGAGGCACTGCTCTCCCTAAGCCCCAACCCCCGGAACTGGAGGGCCCTGGCTGGGCACTCACACCAGGCCCGGAGCCCGGGGAAACACTTGCCTTTTCCTCAGCACCAAAAAGGTACCCCGCAGGCCTGACTCAGCTCCAAAAAACCCCGCCTGGAATCCGGGGGCACTGATCGGGTCTCAGCACCCTCCCTGAGTCCCGGGAAAACACAGACTCTTATCTCAGCATCTAATCGGGAGCCCGGGAAAGGGACTGACCCCTTCTCTCAGTACTCTTTCCAGGAACCCGAAGTTTTCCCGACCCGCACTCAGCACCCTGCCAAGAGTCGAATGCCCCATGCTCTCCATCAACGCCCCACTGGTTTCCGGGGAAGGGAAAGTTTTTCTGTTCCAAACCCTTTTCGGGTGCCCGGGAAAGGGACGGTTTTCTGTACAAACACCAAACCGGAACCGGGAAAGGGATTGAATCTGCTCTCAACCCCCCTGCTGGGAAACCCGGAGGGACTGTCACTGTCTCAGCACCCTCCCGGGAACCGGGGGCACTGTGCTTGGCTCTCAGCACCCCCCCGGGAAACCCGGGAGGCACTGACTCTGCTCAGAAAACCCCCCAACCAGGAGTCCGGAGACACTGTGCTGGGTTTTCAGCAAAAAACCAAAAAAAGGGAGCCCCGGGGGTCACAACCTGTTTTTCCCCAACCCAAAAGGGGCCCGGGGAGGGACTGACTGAGCTCCACACCAAGCCCGGGGGAAACCGGGGGGCACGTGCCCCTGGGGCCCCACACCCTGCCGGAAGCCCGGGGGGGACTGACTCTGCTCAGACAACCCCCCCAGGATTTAGGGGGACACGTTGGGTGGGGGGTCAGCACACAACCTGGAGTCCGAGGCCCTGAATCGGGTCCAGCCCCCCTACTGGGGGCCCCAAAATCATGACTCTCCCCCCACAAACCCCGCTGAGAGCTTGGGAAGCACGTGTTCTTCTCTCAGCGCCTGCCAGGGGCCCCGGGGGCACGCTCTTCTCTAAGCACCCCAAAAGGGAAAATCGGAGCACTGTTCTGGGCTCTCAAAACTTCCCGGGAAAGCCATGTGGGAAATTTTATGGGGCATGCCAGGGAGATCCAGTTTTCATTGGGGCTGGAAGGGGGCAAACCAAGGAGTGAACTTTTGGGAAACCCAAGAGGGAAGGGTTTAACATTACCCCCGTGGGGGAAGTGTTAGCTTGTCCCTTGGAAACCTTTTGTGGAATTTAAATGGGGAACATAAACCCAATTCCTTGGGTTTGGGCCCTTGGAGGCATAATCTAAGAAAATGGTAATGGAATTGCTTGGGAGGAAGTTTTGGGGGGCCCGGCTGTAGCCATTGCTCCTCTATTCCTGAAGTCCAAAATTCTCCCCCGCCGTACTACATTCACAGGGAAAGACTTGTTGGTAGTGTTCAGGAGCTGAGGGATTCCACCTTGATCATGAGGAAAGCATTTTCTATATTCCTGTTGGGCATGTGTCTATATATTTGAAAATGCTCTACATCCTTATACCTGTTTGTTACCTATATTTTTTTGGTTAAATAGTCTTTTGAATACCGTAATATGTTATAAATATAAATGCTTATACAACATACAGTGAACACATATTTTGCATGAGCTTAATAGTGCTTTTAGTATATATACTCCCCCACACCATCTTTTCTACAAAATCTACGTTTTTTGGCAATCCAGCATTCAGCAGTCCCTAGTGCCACCATGTTCTAGCTATCTTAGATGCTTGTTACTAGTGCTTAGCAAGTAAAAATTGTTAATGAAGTTATATATACTTGCTTTCGAGGCAGAAGTCATTGCCTTGTTATAGCCAGAATATATAGTATTAACCTGACTCATTTGCCGGGGAGACTGACAACTATTTGTTTGTTAATTTTGTCTATATCGCATATTGCTTTATTGTACTGATCAGAACCGAGTCCACAACAATTCCAAGGTATTCTTTCCTATAGTTTGCAAGTGGTTTTCTTCTGTTCCTAGATTGCTCTTTCATTTCATTTTGTTATTGGTGTTGTGCTGTGAAAGACGCTATTTTTCTTATTTGTTGCAGTGTGGACTGTTTAATATTCTATTTTTGTGTGGTGGTCGGTGTGACATTTTCCCCAGAAAAAAAAAAAAAAAAAATATCCTGTCCATAACAAATCTCAAAAACTTTTTCGCAAGGTTTTCCTGAGAATTTTCAGTTTAAGCGCTCACATATATTCTGTCCTGCATGATGAGTTTACATATTTATTAGTGGTATCTAGTATGTTGTTTTAACATATGAGTGTCAATTCTGAGAAACTATCTTCCTCCTTCTGTGACTTTGCAGCTTTGTCAAAGGTCACTAAAAGTATGTGCCAGGGTAAAAAGTATTGTGCCTGGGTTAAAAGTTATGTGCCTGTTAACAGTAATGTGCCTGGTTAAAAGTATGTGGCCTGGTTAAAAGTATGTGGCCCTGGTAAAAGTATGTGCCTGGGTTTAAAATTTTGTGCCTCGTTTAATTTTATATTCCTCTGTTCTGTTTTCTGAATAAATATTTTCGTTGTTTCTCCAGCAACACACTGTTTGGTGCTTTCTTTTGTAATAATTGGAGTCCATGAAGTGTTGATTGCACCGAGTCTTTGGTCCTCGCTCAGGCTTGCATTTGTAATGAGGTCTTGTTGATTCCATTTCCAGATTTTTTATTCATTTCTTTGTAAATACCATTGGAGTTAATTGGGATTGTATTTTAATCTGTACAATTGCCTGTGTAATATAGCTATCTCCTCCTATATTTCATTATCAACCCATGAACACAGTTGTGTCCCTTTCAACTGATTATGTGCTTTTGCCATTCGTCATCACTGCTTATAGTAAAACTTTCACTGTACAGATGTTTCACATTTATGTTTGATATTGATTCCTGTGATTTTATTGTTTGGATGCTATTGAAATTTGATTACCTTCTTCATTTCCATCAAGAACGAAAAAAGAAGAAATTATAGTGTGTATAAATGGAACTGTTTGTATGTTTATTTTGCATCCTGTCATATTTATGAATTTAATTCTTAATTCTTGTGTTTATCTTTCCCCCAAAGTAGGATGGATTTCCATTTATGTTCATTAGAGAGAGTGTGGGAGAGAGAGAGAGAACATCCATTGGCTGCCTCCCACAAGTGGCTCTACCTGAGAGTAGGAAAACAGACCTGCAATTTAAGTACCTACCCTTGACTGGGAATAGAACCATACCCCCAGTGCACAAGCCCAGCACTCTCATCATGAATTACAGTGCCTATGGATATTTATTTTATTCTTTAAAGAATTTGTATTTATTTATTTAAATAATGCATTTTATGTTTCCCTATAAGCACAAGTTTCTCACGTTCTTAATGCACCAACCTTATAATACAGATCCTCATGTTGTAGAGACCCCAACATAAAATTGTTTTTGTTTGCTACTTCATAACTGTGAATTTTGCTAATCTTGTTATGTATCGTAATATAAATATTTGATATGCATGAAGTCTTAGGCATCCGCGCTGATAAAGAGGACGTGACCCACAGATGAGTGAAGCCGCTGTTCCTAGATGAAGAAGAGAAGTGAGATAAAACATCAAATAGAGAGAGAATCCACTCATCAGCTGCCTCCTGCATGACCCTCACAGTGAATGAGCTTGCACAGTGCATGTGTCCTAACAAGGAATCCAATTGTTGACCTCCTAGTTCATGAGTAAATCTCATCCAGTGATACATACGGGCAGCCATTTCTTATTGATTTTAAGAGACAGGAAGGGAGACAGAGAAAGAAGCAAGTGAAGGATTGATGTGCTATTCTACCCATCATGCACTCTTGTTTTGTCCCCTATATGGCGATGATAGGGGATCCAACACACAATGTTGGCGAGTGTCATATGTGGACCAACACCACACAACAACTGAGCCACCGGACATAGGGCTCTGAATTTGTTTTATTAATTTCAGGAGCTCACAGTGGGAATCTTGACAATTTCTCTAGGAGGGTTCATGTCATCTGGTAATACCAACATCTCTTATGATGCATTGTGGATCCTAGTGACAGGTGTCATGAGTCTTATCTTTCATGTATTTTAATTTTTTACTATTTGCGTCTTGGTTTTTGTTTCTTTTATTTTTTGCTTTAGTGGAACTTAAGGCATGGCACATTTTTATATCTTTTTTATTTTTTTTTTTTTTTTTTTTTTTTTTTTTTTCTTAAATATAACCTTTTAGTATTCCATACTTTTGTCTTGTCTCCTTTTTATTTTTGTTCTGATATTGATGGTTTCTGTCCTTTGAAATCTTTGGGTTACTTTCTCTTGTGTTTTCCAGTGTTCCGAGATTGCCATGTTCGGTTCTTTGAGATCTTTTGTGGACAATGTATGCATTTATGTCTATAAAATTTCCCCCTTAGAGTTACATTTTCTAATGTTATCATAAGCTTTTGTAGGTTGTCTTATTTACTTTGCCACTTGACTTTTTAAAAAAAATCTTTATTGTTCAGATTATATAGTTGGTCCTCTTTTTTCCTTACATAGCTCCCTTCCGCCCGGGTTTCCACCCCATCCCAACTCATCCTTGCCTCCCCCGCCACTCTCCTCATCCCGTAGACTGTATGATTCTTTTTGTCAGTCTTGTCGACGCACCCCCACGTCCCTTTCCCCCCGAGGATTGTCAGCCTACTCCCTTTCTATGCCCCTTATTCCTATTATATTCACCAGATAATTCTGTTCATCAGATCTGTTATTCACTTTGAGTTTTTTAGATTCCTTGATTGATAGAATGTATTTGTTGTTCAAAGTTTTTATCTACGTTTTTCTCTTCTTCCTCTTCTTAAAAGAATACCTTCAAGCATTTCATACAGGTATGTGCCCACAACCACAGTAACATGCCTTGACCGAATCAAACTTGGAACCCATGAGTCCTGCAGTCCAACGCTCTATCCACCAGAGACCAAATGGTTAGGGTGCTCCTATTAATTGTATGTTGTAACTAGTTATTATTAACCGTGATTGGATTATTGAACATTTAGTATCTGACAAATGCTAGTTTGCTCAAACCTTATTTCCTGTCATTCCTTTTTCTATGCATGTTTGTTTTTGTATGGTGTTCTGTATTACATGCTGGTCGTCATGGTACTCTTTTTTTAATTAAATATTATAATCGATAATTATTTGATATTTGATATGTTTATACAGAGAGTCAAGGGGAGGAATAGAGAAATTAGAAATATCAATGAGAGAGAAAACATCAATAGCTGCTTTCTGCACACACCCCACTGGTATGGCCCGCAACCAGGCGCATTGCCCTTACTCAATCGAACCTGGACCTCCTCAACTTTCTGCAGCTGACGCTCTATCCACTGAGCCAAACGGTAGGGTTATTTATTGATTTTTAACATAGAGGAACGGGAGAGGAGAGAGTTTTAAAACATCGATCAAGAGAAAAATCAATCAGTATTCCCTCCTACACACCCCCTACTAGGGATGGTGCCTCAACCAAGGTACATTGCCCTTGACTGGAATCGAACCTGGACTCTTGAGTCTGCAGCTATGCTCTATCACTGAGCCAAAATCATGGTACTCTTATTCCCATTTCCTGTGGGTTGGCTTTTCATGGATAGCCATCTACTTGGGGAAAAGATTCTCTATCTCTGATTCTGCCATCTTGCTGATGTCACTCTCATAGGTCTGTTGGTCTGTGATCTCCTTTGTGCTGGGGGGGGGGGGGGGGGGGGGGGGGGGGGGGGGGGGGGGGGGGGGGGGGGGGGGTTCTACCAGAGTGCTGACATCCTCTTTTAAGATTGCATCATTTACCCCATCTCAACTAGGATGTAAGCGGCAAAATTCATTTATGCATCCACAGAAGAATACATGACTTTATCCTGACAGGGTAGACCTGAGGCACCTTTGCCTTGGTGAAGAGCTGTGGGGGTAGTTTTTTGATGCCTGGGCTTTGTTTCATTTCATAACTAGGAACCCATTGGTCAACAGTGTCTTGTTACAACGCCACTCACCCATTCTACTTCTTTCATGCTTAATGGGTGACACTTGCGTACGACTCAGTTTTTAATAGTGATTCATTCACGCTGATCCAGCGCACAGATACCTTAACCTCTCTAAAATTTGCACCACTACCTTTTCACACACCTTGCTTTACTGCATTCCAACGTTGTCCATGCTGCAGAGCCTTAAGTGCACACGGTTATAATTGACGCTGAACAACGCGTGCTCTATATTATTGCTACATAAACCACATCGCCAGCATGAAAAGTCCGAAACAAAAAGAAAAGGCCATTGGTGGAGTAGTAACGAGTAGACCCCTGCCGTCTTCTTTTGTCCCAGCCTATGCTACTGACCTCCCTTGGTGAGATTTTTCATCAATCCAGTGACCTTTTTGGCCATGTTATATACAATAGCCTGACCTTTACTGTCTTGAAAATTATTGTATGGAATCATTCCTAGTCATTGCCAGATATACATTTGAATAAACCACATTCTTTTTATCAGTGTCAACATGCCTTCACCTACATTTATTTTTTCTTCAGGTTGTCTGCTGTGGAAAGAGAATGTGGACCCCGACTGAACAGAAGTTTCAGTAAGTAGTGTCCACAGGCAAGTAATCCAAGGTAGCCTTTTCATCCCAGAAGAGCCCATCCTGTGAGAGTTGTATAGCTAGTTTGTTTGGAAACATTTACCACTTGACTGAGCTGCAGGAACAACACAACATGGGACAGATACGTTTGAGATGTGGTGCATGTGCAAACGATTTATCTTTCAGTGCAAAATTTCACCAGCATCATGTGATAGAGTAAGCATTTCATTATATGTGTGGAAAGGAATTCAGTGCAAACAGCTCGACTTTCAATGTGTCCCAGAAGTCGTTTCACATGCGGGGAGTTGGGCAGGGTGATTTTTACTGTGGTCAGGACCTCTCCACCTAAGGCAACTCAGACCCGGGACATGACCAACTGCAATTAGACGTGTGGATGACATTTGAAAGGAAAACAATTATTACAGTATGAAAAGAATGTAAGAAGACATAAGTTGTACCCACACGTATTATTCAGGAAAAATGTGTCCATGCTTGGAATTCGGTGTTTTGTGTCCTCTGAATAGTGGAAAATATATTAACTAAATTATCTATCTTTCATTATCAACGAGCTAAGGTCACACTAGAGAAAAGCCTTGATCACTGGCAGTGAATCTTGTGAAATATTTTACCAGATCGGTGATCTTCACTGTCATCAGAGAGTATTCATTCAGAGAAAACTTATACATGCAGTGAGTGTGGAAACCTTTACATGTAGCAGTACTGTCAATATCATCAAGGATTCACACTGAGAGAATTGCCTTATCAATGCAGTGAATGTGGAAAATAAAATACCGCTAAACCGACTATTCATCATCACCAGATAGTTTCATACGGGATGAAAAGCCTTATAAATCAATGAATGATGGAAATCTATTTAAACGAAGAAAGGTCTCCAATTCATCAGAGAGTTCACAGGAGAAAAGCCTAATAAATGCTAGAAGCGTGGAAAATCTTACAAGTAGCACTGGTCTCCAATATCACCAAGAGTTCACACTGGAGAAAAGCCCCTTATCAGTGCATTGAATGTGGAAAATCTTTTACCTCTAAGACCCTCTTCATCGAACATCGGAGAGATTCATACCGGAGAAAAGCCTTATCATGCAGTGAACGTGGAAATTCTTTACACGAGAAATGCTCTCCAATTCCCATAGAGAGTTCACACTGGAGAAAAGCCTTATTTATCAATGCAGAGAATGTGGAAAATCTTTTACACTAAGAGAATACTTCATCATCATCATCAGAGATTCACACAGAGAAAAGCCTTATAAATGCAGTGAATGTGAAAATCTTTTACACAGGAGCAAGCTCTCCAATGTCATCAGAGAGTTCACACTGGAGAAAACCTTATCAATGCAGTGAATGTGGGAAATCTCCTTACCACTAAGAGAATAATTCATCATCATCGTTCTGAGAGTTCATACAGGAGAAAAGCTTATAAATGCAGTGAAAGTGGGCAATCTTGTTTCTGCTAGTAATGACCTTCATCGTCATCAGGGAGTCCATACAAGAGAAAAGCATTATAACTGCAATGAATTCGGAAAATCTTTAAACGTGGCAGTGATCTCCAGTATCATCAGAGAGTGCCACTGGCAAAAAGCCGTTATCATTGCAGTGAATGTGAAAATCTTTTACATGGAGCAATCTCTCCAATAACATAAGCGTGAGTTCACACTGAAGAAACCATTATGATTGCAATTAAATGTGAGGTATCTCCTCACAAAATTTCTACAATTCATGCTGCACCTATGAGTTCCAAATGTAGTAATTTCTGTGATGTGTAGGAAATGTAGTTTTTTAGTCCTAAATAATAAAAGAAAATTTTGTGAATCCTCATTTTCTGATATGTATCCCAAATATTTTATACATATATTTATGTAACGTTCCATAAGTGTTTTTTTTCTGTTGTGTTTGTTTTTATGTTGGGACACTATGTAATTATGTTCACTTTCTAACATACAGAATGATGTACTGCCAGATCAATGTCATTGCATATTCAGGTTGCTGACGGTTCTCCCTGAACACCTATAGAGTCCTACAGATTGCATCAAACCACCGATCCTTATGTGCCAGGGAAGCTAATACTGTTGTCTAATATGTTGAAGGAAAAAAAAAAAAAAAAAAAAAAAAAATTAGGAATACCTGAGCCCTTTGATTCTTACTTGTGCCCTGTCATGAGTTTTCCACAAAGTACCTGATTACCGTTGGTGCCAGCAAACTAATGTTGCAGAGGGACTGCCATTTTCAGGACATGCATTTGCCTGAATGCTGGTGATGAATTTATTGAGTGCCTCCATCATCAGTGAAGAACTGCCAGTAATCAGTCTCTTTGGTTTGTAAAATAATGAAAGGCATTTTCCCAAAGACTTCTTTAATCTTGGGGTGTTCTAATTTACGTGTGGGTTAGCTTAATAGGAAGATCTGGTTCTCCAAGCATGATGAAGTGAAAAATTTTGGGTGGTCTCAAATATTTTTGCCCTGGAGGGAACAGTATGGTGTAGAAATTTAGCTCGCAGTTTTGGCAAATTACATTGTGCCCATATTTTCCTGGAAGCAACTGTGTACTTTCTATCTTTCATGTGATTTCTGGGATGCTTTGAGACACTGAGATCCCTCCAAAGAGGGGTTTCTGTGCAACCTCATGAGTTCTGGGAGCATGAATTTCTTTTATTGTTTTCAAGGGATGCAATACATGTGAAAGGGAATCTGTTTGTCCAGGTGTTGCAAAGAGTCCAATGTGCCCCTAAGGCCTACAATTACACTGGTAATGGTCTTTGATTTGAGCACCAATAAGCATGAGGGGAAACCCTTTCACTGAAGAAACACCGACCTATTTTTTAAAAAAATATATTTTTATTGATTTTTGACAGTAGAGAAAGGGAGAGGTATAGAGAGTTAGAAACATCGATGAGGAAGACACATTAATCAGCCACCTCCTGCACATCCTCCCACTGGGGATGTGCCTGGAACCAAGGTACATGCCCTTGACCGGAATCCGAACCTGGGACCTTTCATTCCGCAGGCTGACTGCTCTTATCCACTGAGCCAAACATTTTTGTCCAGACCTAAATTTTTGTTGCGAGACTGTGGCCCATTAGATGGAATGGGTCCACATCTAAATATGCATCCAGAATTATTTTTGAGGAAAGGAGCTATAAGAGCTGTGTGTACTCCAAGTGAGGTTCTCCGGAGCGATGTTTATCATCGGTGGCGCAGTCATTGTCATCTTGATTATATCAGGATGTTTTTTGTGGCTCCTGTAGCTTCTCAGATGTTCCCATCAGAGCCATTGATGTCTGGCAGGAATACATAGATGGAGACAAAGGCTAGTCTTTAGTCCAGGGATGTGGCTTTTGTGGTTGGGTTAAAGTTCTTTCATTGTTTGTTACATTTTCTCTCACTGAGATTAGACTCTCACTACAGAGGGCATAAGTAAGTGGATTGAACTAATGTTGCCCAAACCTGTACTTCCAGAATTGGTCAACATACCTTGGTTTTATCTTGAACCATTGTTAACAGCTATAATGAGTAAATTACAGCCTTAAGTATATTGTTTCGTAAACTTGACATGTGCATGAAACTGAAACCATCATTAACAGTCATAATGCTGACCATATCTGTCTACTGTGGTAATTGCTTCATTACCTCTTTTAAACCTCTCCCTGTTCTTATCACAGCTTTCCCAAGTATTCCATGGATTAACAATCCATTTTCAATAGAGACTTTATTTTTCTAAGTGTTTTATCTGCTTTATGTGTCATAAATACTTGAGATTTATTAAATTTACACTAATAAATCAGCTTTTTTTCTGATAGATGTCCTTATCATATGCGATATCACCTTCAATTTTTTGTCCATTTTCATAATATTTGGTATTTCTAAAAATCTTTGTACAAACATTTTCTGTATAATTTCTTGTATATATTAAATAATGTAATATACCCTTTGGTTGAAAAATGAAGTGCAATAATCTGAGTTTTTTATCGAGATGAAAGTTTAATTGTACTGAGATTTAGCAAATTGAGATCTAAATGAAAATTACCACCATGCCAGGTGTGCTCAGTGCTGTATGGTCAGTCATCTCATGTACACAGAAGTGAATTGATTGCCAGCGGGGAAATGTGCTGAGTTGTGGTCTAGATCCACAGAAAGTTGGTGTGGCGGGAAGTCGCTGGCCAATATGGCACTGTTCCATCAATATTTCTCTCTCACCCCATATCACCTAAAAATTAATAAACTATTCTTTTTTTAAAAAAGTATATTTTATTGATTTTTTACAGAGAGGAAAGGGCTAGGGATAGAGAGCGAGAAACATCGATAGAGTAAGAGAACCATCAATCAGTGGCTCCCTGCAACCCTCCCCCGCACCGGGCCATGCGCCAGCACCCAAGCATCATGGTCCCTGACCAGAATCTGATCCCTGGCCTGCTCAGTCCACAGCCCGAAGCTCCATCCACTGAGCCAAAACCAGCCAGGGCTAATCAACTATTCATTAAAAATGAATAATAAACCTTACTCCCTAGCCGTTTGGATCAGTGGATTGAGCATCTGTCTCAAACTGAAGGGTCCCAAGATACGATTCCTGCAAAGGTCACATGTCTGGTTTGGTGGGCTGAATCCCAGTAGTGGTTTGCGAGGAGCTGCCATCAATGATTGGACTCTCCTCGTACCTCTCTGAAATCAATAAGGATAAGTTTAAAAACAAAAAACATCAGTGTTATGAGCATGACCTCACCTAAGAATGGAGCGACACAACAAATACCTGGCTCTAAGGTATGCTAATATTTAAATTTATTTTTGTATTTTTTTTGTTTTAAAATAAATTTTTATCGATTTCTGAGTAGAAGGAGATAGGAGGGATAATAGTAAACATCAATGATGAGAGGAATCATTGATTGGCAGCCTCCTGCACACCCCACACTAGGAATCAGAGCCTGTAATCCCCACGGCATGTGCCCATGACTGGAATCCGAACCTGGACCCTTCAGCCCGCAGGCCAAAGCCCTAATCCAATGAGCCAAACCAGCCAGGTCTAAAGATAGGTTTTCAAAAAAAATAATACACAACTGATAGTACTTTTTGCGATTTTTTCCAGTAGTATGGGAGGGATTCACATTCTTCACATTCTAGAGTGGATATTTTGTTGGCTCAATCATGTCTTTTATTTAAACATTTTATTTTGTAAGTACATCATGCTACCTCACTGGTTGGTTGTACTTTATCTAGAAATTTATGGGTGATCTTTTCTCAGATGTATATTTGCTGGTGTCTGCATCTTTGTTAAAACTTCTGACCAAATAGGTATTTCTGCCTAATGTTTTTTGAGTTATTGGGCAATTTTCTTGAACGACAAAAGACAATGGAATAACAAATATCAATGTTAGAAATTTCACTCATTTTGTTCCTTTTGCTTTAGGAATAAATTTTTGTATTTGTATAAGATTGTTTTAATAATTTTTTACCTTTTAAAGATATAATTTTATATACATTTTAAAAATATTTTTTATTGATTTCAGAAAAGAAGGGAGTGGGAGAGAGATAGAATCATCAATAATAGAGAGAGAAACATTGATGGGCTACTCCTGCACTCTCAGTTTGGGAATGGACCCGCAACCCAGCATGGCCCTATGAGAAATCAATGGGGGACATCTTTAGGCCATGCACCTATGCTTAACCTACTGCGCCATAAACCACTGGATTTTTTTTTCGTTTTAAATGTTATGTAGAATTCGATGGAACGCTTTTAATTTTAACCCCGCATTACTAACATTCTCCACCACCCTTCAGAAGAGCAACCTAAGAAGACATTCTCAGGACAGGAACCCATCAAATTATCCCCGTGCCCCCCCCAACAAGCACCTTTGTTTTTAAGGGCTTTTGAAAAAGAACTGGGGCCATTCTATTCTGAAATCCACTGTACCCCTGTAGGGAGGCAGACAAGTTGGTCCTAAGGTCTCAGTGAGTTGACCTCCAACCTGGAATCTCCAGGAGACTCACTACAGCTCCCGCACCTCAGCTGGCTAAAAGTGACGATGAATGCTTATAACAGGACCTATCTAGGACTGGGAGGATCATAAAAGTTACAAACTTAGTACTTGCCTGGTGCCAGGGTCCAGAGATTACTTTTTGAGCATTTTCTCCTTTTCTTCTTCTTTTTTTTTTTTATTAACATTTTTATTGATTTCTGAGAGAAAGGAAGAGGGAGAAAGAGATAGAAAACATTAATGTGAGAAGAGAATCATTGAATGTCTGCCTCTGCACAGCCCCTAATTGGGATCAATCCCTGCAACCCAGGCATGGCGCCTTGACCAGAAACGAACCCTGGTCCCCTTCATCCGCAGGCTGAAGCTCTATCCACTGACCAAAATCAGCTAGGGCTGAGCAATTTTCTCCTTTAATTCTCACATAACCTGGGAAGTCTAAACTGAATATTGAACTGTTTTGGGAACATCCTGATTACAGAAATGAGGAAGATTTTCCAAGTTTACTTAACAATGCAGGGCTGACCACAGACTATGAGTGACCGGATGAATGATTACTCTGCCAAGTTTTATGTGAAGAGAAGGTGCTAATGGGCTGCCTAACATATCATGAACCAAACAGCCCCGTTCATCCTGCCTCCTTCAGGCTTTTATTGTAGCCAATTCTTGAATTAAAATTAACTATCAGAATACTATCAGTAGGGTAAACATCCTTTGAGAACACACATGAGTCAGCAGTGTCCTTTAAGCAAGGACAAGTAAAGACTAAGCATAAATATTCTGGTAAACACCCAGACCTTGCACGTAAACAGACTTGCTCCCCCACAAAACAAGTGTCAGATATAAAGGCTGGATTTGCAACCCATTGTTTGGGCATGGATGCCAGTGGGAAAATGGGCCTGGCAGTAGGCCTAGATCACTAGAAGTTGTGTGCACAAGGCTGCTTGTCTAGGTTGCACACTCAACATAGATGTTTCACTCCCACTCTCCTAATTATTTCTCTAAAAATCCGTACAATAATTCTTGAAAAAATGAATAAAAATTGATTGTGCATTTTTGCCATAAACTAGCAGTATGTGAGGGTTCACATATGTCCACTCCAGAGAATATTTTCTTTGGTCAATCGTTCCTTTGTTTAAACTTTTTTTTCATATAACTTTGTTGCACTTCCACTATTGCTTTTTTATTGTATTTTTTTCTAGGAAATTAAGGTGAATTCTTATCCACTGATTGCATATGCATGTGTATGTATGTTTGTTAAAACATCTGATTCCTCCAGACAGGTCCCAGATTGAAACAGGAAGTGATATAGATTTAGGCACTGTAAAACAAATATATGGTGTAGGACCAAGTTTTGTTGTTCCTCAAATTAATCCCAAATTCATTGTGGGCCCCCCCTTGCATATATGTTCTACCCCTCAACATACTTTACATTACACTTATTGTATTTTCTGGGATTTGTAAGTTATTCCCCCAAGTATATATGACATAAATCTGGACAATAAGTTTTACATAATTTTTTGTTGTTGTTACCCCTCAATCACAGTGATTATTTTCCATCGATTTTTAGAGAGTGGTAAGGAAGGTGAAGACACAGAGAAACATCTGTGTGTGAGAGAGAAATCGCTATGTGGGCCTCCTCACATACCTCAACGTGGCTGGGTAATGAGCCCCCAATTAGTGTAGCAGGCCCTTGCCCAGAAGAAGCCTTGGACACCTCAGTCCACACAGGCCAAGGCACCATCATTTGAGCCGAAGTATTTTTGTATAGAAGGCTACCATGCTGGACCATTGAATGGTTATGGAAAGTGGGGGCATCTTACCTGAGATAAAGGTTTTAGATCCTAGGGTCTCTACAACCTGCCTTGGAAATAATTATTTCACCTGTTAATGCAGTTCCAGTTTCCCGCTGTGGAATGAAACATTATTTATGTGGAGATAATATTGCTAGAGCAAAACAATATACAGGCAAAATGGAGTTTATTCAATGAGCAGTGCTTTAGATAGCTAGAAGACAAAAGCCCTCTATGAAGCTGAGTAGCAGGTGGTCTCTATAGGTGGTAATTAAAGGCACTGATATCCCAGAGATGAGAGACTTTTAACTTTATATTATGGCTATAGCTGAAACATATGTGCTACAATGAAATTCTTTTCCTAACCAATGTGAGACCTTGTCATTCATGACAACTTGAGGAAAAATATAGTGAGCTGAGAAAAATATACTACAGTTGGAGCAGAAAAATTTAAAACCGTGAAGAAAAGCCAGCAAGATGGTTTCATGCTTCCACCA